>ML109237.1:0-37285 GCA_003697995.1 Taxidea taxus jeffersonii
AGACTCCCTGCTGAGCAGGGAGCCTGATACAGGTCTCAATCCCAGGACCCTGAGACCATGACCTGAGCCAAGGCAGACCCTTAACCGACTGAGCCCTCAGGCACCCAAAGACATTTTTCTAATGTAAAGGTACTTTTAAAAGCACTAATGTTTCTTAAAATGTTGCTATCTAGGGGCGCCTGGGTGGCTCAGTGGGTTAAAGCCTCTGCCTTCAGCTCGGGTCATGATCCCGGGATCCTAGGATTGAGCCCCACATCGGGCTCTCTGCTCAGCAGGGAGTCTGCTTCCTCCTCTCTCTCTCTGCCTGCCTCTCTACCTACTTGTGCTCTCTCTCTGTCAAATAAATAAATAAAATCTTTAAAAAAATGTTGCCATCTAGGCTTCAAGTCAATAAGAACGTAAGATATGTATATCTTTATACATATCTTTAAAAAAAAAAATATATATATATATATATATTTTTTTTTCTCTTGGCCTGATACCCCCTTACCAATTCTCCAATTCTCCTTGGTAAGAAATTCTTAGAACAATTAGCCAAGGGACTTATTTCCCAACCCGACTCTTTATTTTTACCTTTCCTGTGTTCAAGGGGCAGGCTGACTTTCAGTTGGGCTGTGCTATACATAACTGTGAGCTCCCTTTACCAGCGGTCTGTGTCCTTTCAGGGGTGGCCTGATCCCTTCAGATGTCAGCCAAGGAAAGTGAGAGAGGTCACTTGCTCTACCTTACTTCACCCGAGCAATCAGAATTGCCACATACCTGTGATTATATAGAGATGTGTAACAGTTAGTGACCACATATTCTGGCCAGGGTAGAGGGTTCATATATTTTCTTTTTCTCTCCTGGGTCCTGCCTCTGCTCCCTTCTCTGAGCTACTTTTACCATCACTTAGTCAACACTACCAGGCCACCTTTTATCTTTTCTTTTTTCCTTTCCTTGTTGTTCTTGATTTCACTTTTCCATCCATGCATGTCTTTCAGCTTTCACTTAACAAGGCTGGACTTTTATAAGACTCATTAAGCCAAGCAGAACAGAATTTTTTAAATTAAATTAATTAATTAATTAATTAATTAATTTTTTGCCATGTGGTGTCCCAACCAGTTACCACAAAGGGGGTGTGATCTTGGACTATTTGTCTTTCTCAGCTTTCTCTTTGGAATGATTGCTTGGGGACTATTTTTAAGACATTAAATATAATTTAAACCTAAATAACTATTGCAAAGCCAGAGAACATTTTAAAATTTGAGGATTTTATAGGTGTTTGGCTTCTTAAAAGATGGCCTTTATTTTAATGTTTTCTATCTATACTGTCCTCTCTTTTGATCTTGTATATGTCCAATATGAACAACATTTTTCCAATCAGATCAAAGATTCAACTGGGTAGACTTAGGGGATACAAGCCTAAATAAGGCTCTCTCAGAATGGAATATCACTGAGGCAAGAAAACATTTTTGTTTTTTATTTAAACTTTTAATTTTGAGATCATAGATTCACATGCAGTCGTGATAAATGATATGGAGGGATTCTTTGTTATTCCACTTTTCTCCATGGTAGCATTTTACAAAACTATAAAAAGAAATATCATAGCCAGATAATTGCAATTATTTAATCTACCAATCTTGTTTAGATTTCCCTAGTTTTACTTGTATGTGTATTTAGGTCTATGTGATTTATCACAGGTATATGTTCATGTATCCCATGCCATAATCAAAATGCCGGACAGTTCTAACATCACGAGGATGCCTCATGTTGCTCTTTTATAACCAGTATCCCCTAAGTCTACCTCCTCTCCTTCAACCTGACAACTGGAACTGTTAACAGTTTCTAAAATATCATCATTTCATGAATGTTAAATAAATGAAATCATGTAATATATCCCCTTTTGGGACTGGCTTTTTTTCCACTGGGTATAATTACTTGAAGATTCATCCAAATTGTTGCATGTATCAACAGGCTGTTTATTTTTATTGCTGAGTAGTATTCCATACCATCAGTTACTGCAGTCTGTTTAACCATTTTCCCAGTAACGTACATCTGGGTCATTTCTAGTTTGTGACTACTACAAATAATGCTCCTATGAATATCTATGAATATTTGCAAGCACTGTTTCATGTGGACATGTGTTTGCATTACTTTTGCATAAATTCCCAAGACCACAGTTTGCTGGGTTGTATGCTATATGTGTATTTGATTTTATAGAAATCTGCTAAATGTACATTTCCCCCTGCAATGTACAAGTGACCTAGTTTCTCAGTATTCTTGCCAGCATTTAGTGTCACCACTGTGGTTTTTATTTTTTTTATTTTTTTATTTTTTTTATTTGACAGATCACAAGTAGGCAGGGAGGCAGGCAGTGAGAGAGAGGAGGAGGCAGGCTCTCCGAGGAGCAGAGAGCCCGATGCGGGGCTCGATCCCAGGACCCTGGGATCACGACCTGAGCCGAAGGCAGAGGCCTTAACCCACTGAGCCACCCAGGTGCCCCACCACTGTGTTTTATTATTCCTTATTAGAGATGTCTTTTAGACACCACACAGTCCTCCCCTTCTGAGTATGTATAATTGCTAATCATATTTCTGCTAATAATATCAAAGTAAAATACCATTCAGAGGCCAGAATCTTAACATACTATTAAAAGTCCATGTACATTTATAATCTGCTAATAAGGATTGTCAGAAGAACAAGGCATACTAATTTTATTAAGTTTTCTAGGATGCCTTGAAGACAAAGAACAAGAGTTGCTTGAATTTGACTCTGCATTTCAACAGAAAAGTAAAATCTTTGTAGTTAAACAGATATTAGACCCTCAATAATTGTTCCATACCTAAATAATTGAAGTACTTAATAAAACTAAAGACTGAAAATTGTCAGTGCTTCCATAGTCAAGTACCAAGATGAATGCAGAATTTCATACAGAATTACTTGGTTGTGGAAATATTTTTGTTTGCTACATAACCTGAATTAGTAGGTGGAATTTTTCTAGTTAGGCAGAATAAAATATCAAGTATGCACTATTAGATGATTCATCAAGTACATTTCATGAATAAATAAGAGCTCTTAACCCACTAAATTTACAGTGAGTTATATAGGCCCTAATAGATGATTGTCTTGTTATGCCTAGTTTTCATTTGAGAATAACTGAGATATGGTATAAATGTACCTAATTATGCAAATAGTATTTGAAATATATAAACAGAAAAGAAATCAGCGGAATACAGCCACTAATTTTACCTCAAAATATAGTATGTTAAAGTTCATAAATTCCTCTAATGTACACTTTCATTTAAAAAAAAATCCAGTATAATAGGCATATTCTGATATCCATCGTAGAAAGACGATTATGTTGGTACTATATGAAAGAACCCAAAGGAATGAGAACTGAGTCTTGAAGACCAGTTAGGGAACTCATTAATAGTCCATAAAATAAAAATGGCATAATTGATGGAAAATGGTTTGAATGTACTATTTTGATGCTACTGATAATTTAATGTCAACTTACCCGCATTGCCCCGTAATCACAAACCATCTGACCTCCCATTTTCTGAATAGGTATATAATAGGTAATGCATGTTCTTACCTTACCTTTAACTTTACCTCACAGTTGAACACCAGTTTGATTAGGGTTTTTTTTAATATTTTATTTATTTATTTGACAGACCGAGATCACAAATAGGCAGAGAGGCAGGCAGAGAGAGAGAGGAGAAGAAAGCAGGCTCCCCGCAGAGCGGAGAGCCCAATGTGGGGCTCGATCCCAGGATCCTGGGATCATGACCTGAGCTGAAGGCAGAGGCTTTAACCCACTGAGCCACCCAGGTGTCCCACCAGTTTGATTCTTGATCATCAGTCCAACCTACCCCTGATGATGTGAGTGTCAAAAGAAGACTTTCACAGTGTTATTGGCACATACACACACACAAAAGTATTAAAATATTGGAAATCAAATATTTTCTTTTGGCTTCTCATCTGGTACAGTTGCTGGCAGGGAACAGATGTTTAACAGATAAACAGAGAATTAAATTTCGTAGGATACACCTATTATGGTGTTCCATAGGTATGTCAGCGTAACCTTTTTCTGTGTATAAGTCACATGCTAAATATTACCACACACTAAAATTTGTTTTCCTGAATGCACAGGTACCTCTGTTCTACAGGTGACGGCTACTGATGCAGATGACCCTACCTATGGAAACAGTGCCCGCGTGGTGTACAGTATTCTCCAGGGACAGCCCTACTTCTCTGTAGATCCTAAAACAGGTTAGTGCATTTTTGTATAATTTGTGTTCATGTGTACTGGAATAAAAAAAAAGCAATGTTTTTATGTCTGTGTCTTCTACATCAGACATTGTTGTTTTAGCACATTCTAAAATGTCTTCGCTTTTTCTAACGTGATGTGATTGAATAATTGAAGGTAAATTCACTGTCTTCTTTAACATTTTGATTATCCAGCAGTTATATACCAGTAAAAATTTCTTACTTTTGCATGTCCTTGTATCAGTTACTTTCTGCTTAAAACAAATATGGAGTGTTACATTCAATATCTTCAAGTGTATCATTTGTTATGTTTACATATTAGGTTTAATACTTTGCCAAAGATAGTAAATAATTTATTGAGAGTTTCCATAATTCATTTGAATTTGATTGTCACGTAAGGTGTTATATATTATTTTGGGGGAATTGTTATGTCTTGAACTGAGGTTTTTTCCTAAAGAGAAAATTCTTCAGTCTTCAAATGCTGCATTATGTAGGAGAAATTAACTGAAAGTAAAGACAAAAACATGTAAACTTTTTTTTTTTTTAGGAAAAAAATAGGAATTCTCTCTTTCCTCTCTTTTTTTCTCTTCAAAATAATCATATCATGCTATGTGATGTTAAAGTGGGAATAAAGTATACTCAGTATTGCATTATAGGATTATGTTCAACAGCATAATCTAAAATCCACAGAAAGCTCATGGTTCCATTGGCAAATAATTTGTTAACAAAGAATCGACTGAACATAAACACATTTTTTTAAAGATTTTATTTATTTATTTGACACAGAGGGAGATCACAGGTAGGCAGAGTGGCAGGCAGAGAGAGAGGGGAAGCAGGCTTCCTGCTGAGCAGAGAGCCTGATGCGGGACTTGATCTCAGGACTCTGAGATCATGACCTGAGCGGAAGGCTTAACCCACTGACCCACCCAGGTGCCCCATAAACGCATTTTGAAAGTAGCCAAATGTTTCAGGTTTTACTAATAATTTCAAAGATATATATAATCATGAGACACAGATGAAGAGAGCAATCTAAGATATTCCAGAGGTCCCTAGGTCCTCTCTAGTTACATTAGATTCATTCTCAATCAGATTAACATGTAGTATTATCAAGTAATGGGTGCAGTCAGATAACACAGAAGAAAGCCAACTTTGGTTATAAATATCCCCTTGTATTCCCATAATTACATAGCTTACAAAACATTTCTCAAGGAGCCCTGTTTCATAACTTTATAGATAGCAGGTTTGTGTAACATTATCAGAGATAAGGTACGTCTAGCTGAAAAGATGCTCACATACTCTCAGTAGTAAATATCGTTTGAATGCTAGGAGTGTTGTCATTATATTTTCAGGAGGAATCCAGCAGCTTAGTTGTTTTCTTTCTTTCTTTTCTTGGTGTGTGCCAACACATAAGTACACTGGACAAGAATAGATCTTAGTCATACAGATTGATATACAGATTTTCCTATTATCATAATTTATGAAGAAAATATTGAATATGTATAGATAGGTAAATGAAGAATACATACATATATACTATATGTATTATAATTATAAGATAAATTACATACAATTAAATGAAGTAAAAATAAAAATCAGGAGATGATAAAAAGTAATATAATGTGAGCTAAAATGGTATCAGAAAGGCAAGTCCTCTTACTACCAAGATAATATTAAATACTCAGAAATAAAAATGTTAATTAATATAGTAGTCAGAGCTCTAGGATTAAAAAATATACATATATTGTATACATTGTTACTCTGGCAAGATTAGATTAGATTAAAAAAAACTTTTTATTGAAATATAGTTGACATATTACATTGCATAAATTTAAGGTGCACCATATATTTGATACATTTTTATATGGTGATAGTATTGCCATGTGGCCATAAAAAATCTTAAGACAAATAAAAATGATTATTTAATATTGGTGCTGCTCATTTTGTTCTATTTTCCCAATAAACATGACAGTTTTATATGTAAAATATATATTTCTCATTTTATTTATTTATTTTTTAAAAAGAGTTTACTTATTTATTTAACAGAGAGATAGTGAGAGAGAAAGCATGAGCAGGGGAGAGAGGGAAAAGGCAGACTCCCCACTGAGCAGGGAGCCCAAAATGGGGCTCAATCCCAGAACCCTGGGATCATGGCCTGAATGAAAACAGACATTTAACTGACTGAGCCACCCAGGTGCCCCTATATTTCTCATTTTAAATATGCATTTCCTGGGACACCTGCGTGGTATAGTCGGTTAAATGTCTGACTCTTGATTTTGGCTCAGGTCAGGATTTCAGGGTTGTGAGATCAAGCCCTGCATTGGGCTCCATGCTAAGAATAGAGCCGGCTAAAAAGATTCTCTCCTTCTTCTTCAGCCCCTTCTCCCACTGCTTTCACACTGTCTCTGTCCACAGATAAATAAACAAATAAATAAACAAACATCTTCCTAAAGGAAAGAAACAAGGATACTGTGTTTCAGTTACCACACACACACCCACAAATGTGCAAAATCACACGTGGCTTCAGTCCATTTACTTCCTATGCATAGCCAAGTATTTGTCAGTGTTATATTTACTCACTAGAATATTGCCAATATATAGACATCATATACAGATTTTTAAAAATTACCATACACTTTGAATTTGTTAAAAAAATACCAATTCTGGGACGCCTAGGTGGCTCAGTTGGTTTAGCAGCTGCCTTCGGCTCAGGTCATGATCCCAGCGTCCTGGGATCGAGTCCCACATCGGGCTCCTTGCTCGGCAGGGAGGCTGCTTCTCCCTCTGCCTCTGCCTGCCACTCTGTCTGCCTGTGCTCGTTTGCTCTCTCTCTGACAAATAAGTAAATAAAATCTTAAAAAAAAAATACCAATTCTATATGTACCTGTGTGTCTGAGGGTCTGGGAATGTTTGCCTGTGTTCGTTTGAGGGCATGCATGCATTTGCATTTGTGTGCATGGGTACTTTGGATGGATAAAGCGCGCCATGAGGGCAAGATTTGACTAGTGTTGGACTCTCCTCTAGTTCGTGCTTTAGTGAAGAGAGAATATCAGTAACATCATATTCAAATAAAAATTGCACTTGGTTATATGTGTTTATCATTAATTAAGCACTTCATTAAATAAATAAAAATTATCTGAAATGTAAATAAGCTGCTATTCAAATACGGCTCTATGATACTGTCATTACATTCCTTTGCTCCTTTAAGCAAGATGATTTCTTAAATGTAAGTATACCTCCATGTTGATATGATTTAATTTCAATAGTATATTGACTAAACCATCATAAAACCTATGGATAGGGGCGCCTGGGTGGCTCAGTGGGTTAAAGCCTCTGCCTTCGGCTCAGGTCATGATCTCAGGGTCCTGGGATTGAGCCCCGCATCGGGCTCTGTGCTCAGTGGGGAGCCTGCTTCCTCCTCTCTCTCTGCCTACTTATGATCTCTGTCTGTCAAATAAATAAATAAATAAAAGTTTAAAAAAAAGAACGTATGGATATATGTCCTAATATAAAGATTCTTTAAATATGCCAGTTTCTTAGATAGCTGTTTGTAGAAAGCATTAGAAAACAAAATGTTCATTATTCTCTTTAGTAAGACATTTTTGGTAATTTATGCTTAACAGATATATTACTGTGCAATTAAACATCCTCAGAACTAATGAATTTAGAATAAACTGTGCTTAAAATGACTGGGATAAAATACAAATGTACTGAAAACTAAAGGATCAGTTGCTATGGATTAGATGTTATATCGGAAGTGTTGGGATAATGGTGACTTAGAATAGTACATTTTCATAGTGTCATTTGCATTCTACCCTCTGATTTGGCATGACTCTATTTCAGTATGTCTCTGGCTACTTTCAATGAAGATGAATTATATCAAAGGAACTTTTGTGCCCAAAGAGAGTTGTGAGTACTCATGGTTAAAATCAGGGCTTTGGGTTGCCTTGTTTTTATTGTGTTAAAAGATATAGTTGGTACTCACCATAGTTGTCCTAAGATGAGTTACCCATAAGATCTTGCTGCCTATTATATAAATCATCTGTGAACTGCTGTGTCCAGAGAAATGAATTTTGTTGCTCTTGACTTGCTATACTATTCATAATTGGTTTAATAAAGTCGCTATTGTTTTACCTTAAAAATTTGTTAATCAGTACAATGAACATAAGTTTTATGAATCATCTATTGTTTTAAGTAAGTTTGGTTGAGCTAACGTAGTTGAGTTAATGTTAATGTTGAGTTAATGAGTTAATTGGTTGCTTAATGTATAACAGCAAAAGAGGAGTCCCCATTAAAAAGTGATATTTTGGGGGCGCCTGGGTGACTCAGTGGGTTAAAGCCTCTGCCTTCAGCTCGGGTCATGATCCCGGGGCCCTGCGATGGAGCCCCGCGTCAGGCTTTCTACTCAGCAGGGAGTCTGCTTCCCCCACTTTCTCTGCCTATTTGTGATCTCTTTTTCTTTGTCAAATAAATAAATAAAATCTTTAAAAAAATTAAAAAAAGTGATATTTTAGCATTGCAGTTTAAAAGATGCAGAAAACAATGGAGAATAAACTAAAGGAAATGACAAATATAAGACATAATATTACATACTACTGTCCAGATTCATTTAGAAAAACATGTTAATGAGTATAGTTCTATTTGAAGATATTGATTATTTATTTATTTATTTATTTGACAGACAGAGAGCACAAGTAGGCAGAGAGCCAGGCAGAGAGAGAGGAGGAAGCAGGCTCCCTGCTGAGCAGAGAGACCCATGTGGAGCTCTATCCCAGGACCCTGGGATCACGACCTGAGCCACCCAGGTGCCCCTGAAGATATTGATTTTAATTAGGCAAGAGAACACTTCCAGAGTTAGTAAGTGAAGTAACCACTTTCATGTTCATGAAAACCCTGAAACCTAAGCAAGGCATGTTGAGGAAGGCTGATGAGTGAGAAAGCGAGGGGAAATGGTCAGAGAACCAAAGTCAAGAAATCTGGGCTGATTCTAACCCAGTTAATAGAGTGTCAACTGCATTAAAAATAAATCAATATATTCAAGATTTTTATGCCTCTTTAGAACCTATGAAATTTCTGTCAGGTGGTGACAGCATAAGCTGAATGATTGAGGTGCTTTTTAAAACAAAAGAACCACTTCCCTTGACTTAGTTTGAAGACAGAGCCAGAAAGCCACCGTCTATCTTTCCAACATCTTTAGAACAGAATTGGGGGATTATACAAGAAGTGGGAGTGCAGTTTTGAATTAAGAATGCAAATCTTTTAATGGCCATGGCATTTATAGCCATTTGATGATTCTCTCTGCTTTATCAGTCAATAATTTATTAATTATTTTGTGTTACTTTACTTTAGCTACTGCATATATGCTATGTCTCTGCCTATTTCACACAAATTGTTGAATCTTCCCGATGGTAAGTTCAGAAAACCTGAATTATCAATGTGATGTCAGGGAAAACAAAGGGATATGCTGGTTTATAAAATCTCAGATTAGCTTTATTTGCAATCGTTTATAAATTAGTAGTGGTGAATTTGACCATAGTCAATATGAAACATATTAATCAGCAATAGTCAATAACGGCATCTTTGTATCTATATAAATGGTACTCATAGTGAGTTTTTGCTGCTCCTAATAAAGATGATTGGAAGAGTTATCTAGTTTAATATAGATGTACTTATATTTTAACTTGAGTCATTTTTCATACAAACTTCATATATTTTTACTCATTAAATAATATTTAAAAGAAAAAATATAACAGCTAAAAACATTTCTGTTGATAAATTCTATAATTTAATTTTCAGGTACATAAATATAAGACTAGATAAGGCCACCTTTTGATTATATACAAATAGCATTCTAGATATTCTTTTTTTTTTTTTTTCCAACACTCCTAGGGCATGTTAGCTCTCAAGTGGTTTCTGCTACATGAAGGGTAGTCATTGGGTTGCAAATCTTTTGTCAAACACTTCTGCACTAAAAATAGCCATTCCAAAGGTAACAGGACACTTGACATCAAATAAAATATACTGTACCTAGTAACATCTGTGGGTTCTAAAGTCACAAACACTATTACTAATTTTTTTTTATTTAAAAAAATTTTTTTAAAGATTTTATTTATTTATTAGTTAGAGAGAGAGAGAGCACAGGCAGACAGAGAGGCAGGCAGAGGCAGAGGGAGGAGCAGGTTCCCTGCTGAGCAAGGAGCCGGATGTGGGACTCGATCCCAGGACGCTGGGATCATGACCTGAGCCGAAGGCAGCCGCTTAACCAACTGAGCCACCCAGGCGTCCCCCACTATTACTAATTTTTACAAGGCATTATTGTAAACAAAGAAATTGTTTTCTTGTCCTTCCAATGAAAAGTTTAATGTATTTAGTTATGCTCTAGTTTAATTAATATGGTATAATACAGCAATTCATATTTATTATTTTTCCCCAAAACTAAGGTTTATTCCATAATGATTTAAGGATAATTCTTGATCAAATCCTATTATGTTACTTAATATTATAGTAAATTGATCAAGTTACTTAGATGTTATGCTTCTGTTTAATTGTATGTCAGTTTAGACTAACAGCTAAATTCAAGAGAAAAATTAATGCAATGATCTTAGCCTAATACTTGGAAAGATATAAGTAATTAGTAAAGTTCTCTTGTTCACCCTCTTTTAGTTTATAACTAAGAAGTATTTCCAAAATTGCATAGTGTTCCATGATAAGAGTTTGAAACAACCTTATATGAAATAGGAAAAACATTAATATTGTTCGAAAGAATTTTTAGTTCACTTAACTATACAAAATTGTGAGTTCCACATATTAACTGGTACAAAACTAAATTACATTTCTTTTAAGGCATTTATTTATTTATTTATTTTTAGGTATTTAAAGTTTTGTAAATATTTTTATTAAGACAAATATACTTGTAGAAAATTTTGAATGACAATTGAAAAGGAAATAAGTTAGACATTAAAATAACCAATCTTTTATCATCAGAATTGACTCTCAATTCAAAATAGCATCTCTGGATGAGATAAACTCTGATTCTCGATAAAGGCCTTTCCTTAACATTTTGTAGCAAAAAGCAGTCAGCTATAAAAATGCACTTAGTGGAAGGCCTCAGTGAGTTTCTTAGAATGCATTTGAAAACAAGGCTTTCAACATTCTTTGTCCAGTGTACATGATGTAATTAAACTAATCAATAAGTCTGTCTCTAACCTCTAGTTTCAGTTTATTTCAACAGTAAACAAAAAATTATGGAAGATCACTGTGTATATTTGGGTAAAAGATGAAGAGCATCTCTTTTTAAACATTTTATGGGTTTTAAATATTAATTTTGCATAATTCCAAATAAAAATCTAATTGAAAATAGTTTTCCCCCAAATCAGTATTTTATATTTATTAATAGCTAAGCAGTTAAAATATTTAATTTATAGTTCACAAAATCTACAGAAGGAAAAAAGTCCATAGTAGAATATATAGTAGAATATATTTTGTCACTTTTTTCTTATTCATAATCTACTCTAATTTATATAACAATAATAATTGCACAAATACATTTTTTAAATCACTTCCTATAATTAACTGCATAATAGACTTTTAAAAATAGTTCATTAGTAATCCCAGTGCTAAAGAATTTTCTTCTCCTAGAGAAGAAATCATGCATTAATTCAGAACTGACTCATGTTGCCAAATTATTGAAAGAAACATTACTCACTTTCTTTTCTTTTTTTTTTTTTTTCCATTATATTTCCTTTAGGGAAGAATTCTAAATGGTTCCTGAAATGTAGCAGAGTGTATGGGGATTAACACAAGAAGCCCATTTTATATAGCACTTAGGAAATAAACAGTTAATGAACTGTAGTAGACACTAGTGGTTGTCCGCTTAATATCAATTTCTCATTTTGTTGTCTTATTAGAACTCCAATTGTGCTCATTGTAACAACATGCCCAGTTAAAAAGCTAGATTTCTTAGCTTCCCTGTAAATACTATGACATCGTTCTAGCCAGGGAAATATAAAAGAAAGACCATTGGAGTGTTTGGGGTATCTCTAAGTGGGTGCCAATGCTTCTTCACTTTGTCCTCCCATCTTGTGGATTTAAACATATGCATAATCACTGGAGGTATAGCTGCTATCTACAGTCATGTGACAATGAGCACATGAGATGAAAGTCACATGGATGAAACTGGTAAGCAGAAGCCTGGCAGTGAAGCTAGTCTGCATAATTTTTGTGCCAACACAGTGCTGATACCTGACTTCAGTGAAATGTGCTTTGCAGACCAGTAAATCACCTTCACAGCACAATGCGCTGCCCACAGAGGTGTAGAGCTGATTCCCCTAGACTACTTTTATTCCTCTCAACCCAAAATCCAGGATCCAGAGAAAATGCGCAGTGCTCTCTGTATATGAGTAGGCATTTTACAGTTCTTGTGTCCACACTAAACTGGAAAAGGAGATTTTTTCACACTGACTTGAATATCAAAAGGTACATTAATTATTGATATTTGGGAAGATCAGACCAAACCAAAGATAACTTTATCTGACAGTCTATTTAAAATGTACATCTTAAAAATAATTTTAGATCTCATCAAGAGGTAGCAAATAGGGGCACCTGGGTGGCCCAGTGGATTAAGCCTCTGCCTTCACCTCAGGTCATGATCTCAGGGTCCTGGGATCGAGCCCTACATTGGGCTCCTGGCTCAGCGGGGAGCCTGCTTCTCCCCCTCTCTCTCTGCCTGCCTCTCTGCCTACTTGTGATCTCAGTCTGTCAAATAAATAAATAAAATCTTAAAAAAAAAAGAGGTAGCAAATAAACTGTCAACATTATAGATGTCAACTCTCCTACTCCATCACTAGGAGATGATGAATTCCTATTTACATCAACGGAATTAATATCTATCAAATTTAATTGCTATGGGTATAGTTCTAATGAAAAAATATATATATGTAGATTAGCTTTCTATGTTAGATACACCACTTGTTACAGCCTCAGGTAGATCCATACAATTGAAATGCTTTGGACACATAAATGAATTTAATGGTATCCAAACTAAACAAATAAATCTTAAACAAGCCAATGAAAAAAGGAAACCAGTTGAATCAATTTTCTCCTCAAATACCAACTTCTTGTAACTATATTGACCAACTCTTCCCTGGAAAGGGAAAAAAGTAATCTCTTTGAACATAAAATAATAGTGATAGGAAGTGATAGGAATCAATGTTGGTTAATGTTAACCTGTTTTATACTATTTCTTCCTGGTAAAAAATAGATTTATCTTATGTACTTTCCGATTGCTTGTTGTTACATTATAGAAATGCAACAAACTTTTGTTAATTGATTTTCTGTCCGGTAACTTTACTGAATTCTTTTAATTCTAATTTGGTGGGGTCTTTAGGGTTTCCTATATGTAATAGCATTTCATCTGCAAATAGTGACAGTTTTACTTCTTTCTTTCTAATTTGAATGCCTTTAATTTACTTGTCTAATTAATAGCACTGGTTAGTACTTCTAATACTATGTTGAATTAAAGTGTTGAGAGTGAGCAATCCTGTTTTGTTCCTAATATTAGAGGAAACGTTTGTAGCTTTTCATTGTTGAGTATTATAGGAGAGCTAACAACGCTGACTTCATCTTTGGCCTTCCATCTTGTTTCCCCTCACTGGTGCATAGATGCTGCCATTTTAGATAACCCAAAAAGACCCTCTGGCTCACAGATGGCATAGTCCTAGGTATCTAGCCTGTGATCTCACCACCATCCTCATAACTCCAGAAGGGTTCCAGGTAGGAACAGAGAATAAGGGCTGAGAGTAGCTGCCTAGTGCTAGTTTATTCCTCTGCCTGGTTGCCCCATCAGTAAGTTACCCTGAATAAAATTCTGTATAAATGCTATGGAGTGGTTTGTTTGGATTTTCAGTATGAAAGTGTCTTCTCAGTCTGGACGGTACATTACTGACCCTCCTTCATCTTGAAGTAATTTGCATAGTCAGC
The DNA here is from genome assembly GCA_003697995.1 of Taxidea taxus jeffersonii. Lineage (NCBI taxonomy): Eukaryota > Metazoa > Chordata > Mammalia > Carnivora > Mustelidae > Taxidea > Taxidea taxus. Next base: position 14,224 of record ML109237.1, read on the forward strand.
AGGATACAGAAAAACTAAACAAGCATGCATAAAGAAATTATGCCAGGACAAAGCTCCTTGTCCATGGCCAATGTGGGGAAGGTAGAGCCTGGGAGCCCATTGTTAGGTAGGGGAAAAATCAGGTTGAGCAGCCACCTCCATGTGGGAAGCCTTGGTCTGGTGTTTTGAGCATTTTGGACCATTGTGTGATTACAGGGACACTCCCAAAACAAGGAATGGTTAAATATCCTATTCAAAATAGTAGAGAAAAGGAAGTAGAGAAGGGAAAGTGAACATGCCATTGCAACAGTAGCTTGGGCAATGGCCCCTGCCTTAAGATACATCACAGAAAAGGAATTATGATTAAGAAGAGAATTGGAAGAGGCCCAAGAAACACTGACTTTGGAAAAGGATGTACAAGCTTCATATTCCCCTTTTACATACATTATAACCAAAATAACTTAAAAGCAAGAGGAACAGTTAAAAATTATGGCATGTAAGGTGGCAAAGATATATGAACACAGATTACTACACACTAGAGTGACAACTATTAGGTCTCAAGAGAATTGGGACCCAAAATCATGAGACCCTTGGGGTAATGATTCCTCTGATGAAGACATCATTGGAGAGGAGGAAAATTATTTTCAAACATGACTTTTGATTCAGACAAAGATCCAGGCCACTCATGAGCCCAGAGATGACCAAGGAGAAATTCCCACTAGTCAGAAAACAGTTCTGAGAGAATGTTCTGCATCTTGGTGGAGCTAACTAGCTAATTTTAAACAAAAGGACTGAGAAGGGGAGGCTGCTTGAGGGTTACCACTGTGGGATGATAGGGGAAAGGGTATCCCTGTTAAATGAATTTCAAATGTCAAAAATGGCCTTGGTCACTTCTGGACCTGTCTTGTGACAAAATTATATACCATAGGCATTGGTGAGGATCACGGGTGCTTAGCTAATTTGATTGATTGGATAAATGCTAGCATTAAGATAACCTGGCTTAATGAAGTGAATGTTCTATCCCCTCCATTTTGCAGGACTTCTATGGAAGAACCATAAGAAATTATACATGAATTGGGAATGAAACATGTCATTTATACTTAGTATTTTAGAAACCCACACAGAGAATTATTTTCCTCTGGTATGGAAGATTGTATCTTAGAGTCAGCCCTGGGGCCTTGGTATAGGACTTTAGTATCTTGCCTCTATGGTTAATGGACCCACTGTTATAGTAGCAGCTATGGTGGGTGACTTAACTGAAGCTAAAAGAATTCATAATGAGGGGAAATAGATTGGAAAACAGGGAAAAACAGATGATTATGCTGATGATAAAATGTCAGCAGGTGGGGGGGTGTTCATCATGGTCTTTTATAAACTCATGGCAATATCTGGTATTATCAGGGACCCCAAGAGAAAATTTAAGTAGACAGCCCAATTTGCTGTTGCTACTATGGAAGGCATTGCCTAAGGGAAAGCAGTTTACTCTCTTGGAGGAAGGTTCAAAAAGCCAAGTGTGTTATCAGAGTGTTCCTCCATAATAGAGGAATTTCAAGGGTAGATAACCCCCATGCCCTAGAAACTAGGGTTAGGTCAGTGTTGCTCTCTAGTTCATGTAATAAGGGGCGACCAGAGGCCCCATGTGGAGTTAGACAGTTATTGGTCTTGCATTAACAGACTATATTAGCCCTAATAGACACTAGAGATGAAAGCACACATCTGTGGAAACACTTGAAAATTTCAGAGGTAAATAAAGGCTACCCATGGTTGCAGAGGACACATTATCAAGCTAGGTTCTAGCTACAAATAAGCAGGCTTCCTCCCTGCTGTTTTGTATTGCATATTTCCCCCATTCCTTAGTATATTTTGGGTGTGGATGATATGTAGGATCTGGATCTAACTACAGTGGTGGGTGTATTCAGGTTCCATAATGTGTGATGATTTATCCTCCCTGTCTCAAGCAGCCATGCCATTACAGGCGCTTAAAGTCTCCCTGATGGGAGGTAAATACCAACAAGATCCATGGTCCAGGTCAACCAGTAAAATTTCTGGGCATCATCTGGTCAGGTAATATGAAAATGATGCCTAAGGCAGTGATTAAAATACAAACTTTCCCATCCCCTTAAAGTGTAAAGGCATTATAGGCTTTTGTTGGTTTATGGGGTTACTGGAGACTTTATGCTCAAGCATAGATATTAACACCTGTCTATGCCTTGGTTAAGAAGGGAAGTTCATGGGACTGGGGTGCTAACCAACTAGATTCTTTCTTAAAAGCAAAAATGTGGTAGACCAGGTATGAGTATCAATGACAGATGTGAAATAGATGTTAAGTTTATATCCAGACAGGTTTGGCTGGGCTTGTGACAATAACAAAATGAAAAATCAAGTACAGCCATAAAAATCTTGTGGGCAGACTGTAGGAGTACTGACAACACTAACTCTATCTTTTACCCTCCATCTCGTGCTCCCTCTTCCCACAGGTGGTGTCACTTCAGATTTCTAGTAGAGATAGCCTCTTTAGATAACTAGTAGAGATACCCTCTAGCACACAGATAGTACAACTTTAGATAACTACCTTGTGCCCTCACCACCATGCCCCTTACTCCATTAAGGCTGGGTATTGAGGTCCAGATAGGGGCTGAGAATGGCTGCATAGTGCTCTGTATCATCAGTCGGCCCACTTGATTGCCCCATCAGTAAGTTACCTTGAATAAAACTCTGTAAATGGTATGGAGTGGCTTGCTTGGTCTTTCAGCTTTAAAGTGCCTTCTCAGTACAGAGGATATATTACTGACCCTTCCCACCTCATAACAAATATGATGTTAGCTGTGGATTTGTTATTTATGGCTTTTATGATGTTGAGGTAAGTTTCCTGTATGTTCACTTTGTGGAGTTTTCAATCATAAATCAATTTTATATCTTGACAAATACTATTTCTGCATCTAGATGATTTTTATCTTTCATTTTGTTAAAATAGTGTATTTAATTGATTTGTGGATGTTGAACCATCCTTGAATTCCTATAATAAATCACACTGATCATGGTGTATTGTTCTTTTTAATGTATAGCTCGATTTGGTTTGCTCATATTTCCTTGAGTATTTTTTGTATCTACGTTCTTTAAGGTTATTGGCCTTTTTGGTGGTGCTCCTTGTCTGGTTTTGTTGTAAGGGTAATTCTAGCTTTAAAAAATGAGTTTGGACGCATTCCCTTTTCTTTAGTTTTTTGGAAGAGTTTGAGAAAGATTGGATTCTTTGAGTCATCGTAGACATCACCAATGAAGCCATCTGGAGCTGGATTTTTGCTAGGAGGTTTTTGATTACTGACTCAATTTCCTTAGGAGTAACTGGCCTGTTCACATTTTTATGACTTCATGATTCAGTCCTGGTAGATTTTGTGTTTCTGCACATTTATTCATTTCTTCTAGATTGCCAATTTTTTGGCATATAATTTGTATAGTAGTCTCTATGATCATTTGTATTTCTGTAATATCAGTTATAACACGTTTTTCATTTTTCATCTAGTTTTTAGTTTCACTGATTTTTTTTCCTTTAGTTTTCATAGTCTCTATTTTGTTTCTGCTCTGACCTTTGTTATTTCCTTCCTTGTACTACCACTGGGCTTTGTTTTTATTCTAGTTCCTTGAAGTATAAGGTTAGGTTGTTTTCTGAAATTTCTCTCTTGAGGTAAGCATTTATCTCTATGAACTTCTTAAAACTATTTTTGCTATATCCCATAAATTTCAGTACTTTTTTAATTTCCACTTTTGTTGTTCTCAACGTTATCTCAACATGTTCTCAACATAAGTATTGTTCTCAACAATGCTTTATATATTGTTCTCAACATATAAAATATTTTTAAATGTCTGTTTTGATTTCTCCTTTGAACCATTGGTTATTCAGTAGTATGTTGTTTAATCTCCACATATTCGTAGGGTTTTTTATTGTGTTTTCTTCTTGTAATTGATTTCTAGTTTCATATCATTATGATTAGAAAAGATACTCGATAAGATTTTAATCCTCTTAAATTTATTGGACTTGTTTTCTGGTGTAATAGATTTATCTTGAGAAATATTCCATGTGCACTTGAGAAAATATATTCTCTGTTGCTTTTGGATGGAATGTTCTGTGTATATCTGTTACATCCATATTGTCTAACACGTCACTTAAGGCCAGTATTTTCTTACTGCTTTCCTGTCTAAGTGATCCATCCATTGCTTTAAATGGGTTATTGATTATGGCCCTACTATGATTGTATTGCCATTTATTTCTCCCTTTAGGTATATAGTATATGCTTTATATATTTTGGTGCTCCTCTGTTAGGTGCACAGATATTTACAAATATCATATTCTTCTGTTGGGTTGAACCCTTTATCATTATGCAATGCCCTTCTCTTTTAAAGTTTATTATAGTCTTTGTTTTAAACTTCATTTTCTCTTGGGGCACCTGGGTAGCTTAGTTGGTTAAGCATCCAACTCTTTGTTTAGACTCAGGTCATGATCTCAGGATCATGGGAGGGAGTCCTGCATTAGGCTTGGACTCTGCAGAGTTTGCTTGTATTTCTCTCTCTCCCTCTTGTTTTTCTCCTCTCATGTTTCTGTGGACTCTTATGGTTTTTTTCTAAAATAAATAAAATCTTTAAAAAATTATATTTTCTCTTATATAAATTATCCCAACTTTCTTTTTGTTTCCATTTGCAGTATCTTTCTTCATTCCTTTACTTCCAGTCTGTGTATACCCTTCCATCTGTTTTGAGTCTCTTATATGCAAATAGTGTGTCTTGGTGTGTGTGTGTGTGTGTGTGTGTGTGTGTGTGTGTGTGTGTGTGTTTATCCATACAAATACATGTGTCATTTGATTGAAGAACTGAGTCAATTTATATTTAAAACAGTTATTGAAGGATAGGTACTTTTTTCCATTCTGTTTATTGTTTTCTGATTGTGTCATAGTTCCTTTTTCTTCCTTTCTTCTGTTCTACTCTTCCTTTGTGGTTTGGTGACTTTCTTTAGTAATATGTTTTAATTCCTTTCTCTCTCACTTTCTCTCTCTTTCTTTTTCATAAAGATTTTTTTTTTTAATTTGAGAGAGAGAGAGAACATGAGAGAGCACAAGTCAGGGGGAGGAGCAGAGGGAGAGAAAGAAGCAGACTCCCACTGAGCAGGGAGTCTGATGCAGGGCTCAGTCTCCAGGCCCTGGGATCATGACCTGAGAGTTAGGCAGATGCTTAACCACCTGAGGACTCAAGTGCCCCTAATGCCTTTCTCTTTATCTTTTGTCTAACTACTATAGGATTTTGCTTTGTGGCTATAACAAGGTTTATGTATAATGCCTCATGTCTACTTAAGCTTGATTGAATTCTAAAGCTCTTTATACCCCCACATTGCCATTTTATGTTTTTGTCACATTTTACTTCTTTTTATCTTGTGTGTCCCTTAAGTAATAATTTTAGTTACAAATATTTTTACTACTTTTGTCTTTTAACCTCAAAAGTAGTTTTATAAATAATTAATCCACTACCTTTATTGTATACTCATCTTTCCGGTGAGATTAAGCCTTTAGTGTGTGTGTGTGTGCATGTGAATATTTTTGCTAATGAGTGCCTTTTCTTTTCATCTTAAGGAAGTCTCTTTTACATTTCTTACAATTCATACTTTTGTTGAAGATTTTGACTTTTTTAAAACTAGTGTTATTTTTATTATATTATTTAACAGTTTCTCATCTCTGTTCTTCTATAAACATATTTGTAATTTTCTATTTCTGTCATTTATGTAGCCTTCTAATTTATGATCTTTATCAAGTGATTGTCATAATATTCATATTTAAGTGCTGTGAGAAAACAAAATGTTTTGGGCATCAAGAAACAAAAATCATAGAAAGTTGCAAGGTCACCAAGAAAACTATCCCTAAGAAACAAAAACAACGTGTTTTCTATGTATATAATTGAGAAACAAATTCCTGGAATGTAGGTACTTTGAGAATTTCCATTACTCATGTTTGTATCTTCCATAATGATCAGTGAATTGTGTGACTTCTAGGAGAAAGCACTAGTTCTGTAGATATACAATACGGTTTGGAAGGTGGTTTCCAAAGCAACACCAGTTTCTCTCCTTTTTAAAAGATTTTTATTTAGTTATTTGAGAGAGAGAGAGAGCAGAGTGAGAGAGAGCTGGAGAGCACAAGCAGGGTGAAGAGGCAGAGTAAGAGGGAGAAGCAGATTCCCCCACTGAGCAGGGAGCCCAAAGTCTGGCTCAGTCCCAGGACCTTGAGATCATAATCATAGTCAAAGGTAGGTGCTTAACTGACTGAGCCTCCCAAGTGCCCCATAACACCATTTTTTAATAATAACTTCTATTTTATTTTATGACCATAATTATTTCATGTTTCAGAAAATTTCCTCTTTCATATATTGAATTTAGATAAGTTAAACATCTGAATCAGAAAAGAATAATGAAATTGTGGTTTTAAGAATTTTTTTCTATTTTTCTCTCCTTTTTCTTTAGCCTTAGATGTCTAATTCTTTTAAGTTTTTGACATAAGTCTTTCCTTTAAAATCCAAATAAATGGCTCAAGCTCCCATCCCATGCAGTGTGGGAGGAAAAGTGCTCCTCCCAGTATTCTGAGTGCTCCTGATATGAAGCGGGGGGGGGGTGATTTAAGAGGAATCTTCTTTGTTTTCCAGGTCATAAGTCCTTCTTTTAGCTGTAAGGGCTACTACCTTCTCTCTACTTCTGCTGGGGAACAGAGTCCCAATTTCTTTATTGCCCCAGATCCTGCTAAAGTAGGAATTCTGGGGGAGACAATTTTCTGAAGATTGAGGTTATGTGGGAGATAATTATGATCCATTCAAGTAGGAATTAACTTGAAATTGGGAACTAAATATTACAAAATCTTCATTAAAAACATTGTCACAGGATATTTAAATTGCGGCTTTCATTTCACAGTGGTCCAATTTTTCTCTTGGGGCCACTTTTTCTTGTTTTCATCTTTTCAACATCTTTCAGAATGTTCTACAGAAACTTCACTATTATTATATAAAGGAATAAGGACCATTTTTGCCTCATTTTGTTTATCTTACATATACAAGCAGACTTCACCCTTCTCCAAGAGACACATGGACTAGGGATTTTTTTTGTCCCTAAGAGGAATTGTCCTCCCAATCGTAAGCTACCTGGTTAACTTCATCCATCTTTTGAAACATTTCCCACTCTGCTATTTCCCAAAATATGCATGACTTAATATTTTAGACATTCTTAATCCTCTTTTTGTACCTTTAATACTAGTCAGTTTTATTATTAAAATAACTTAAAACAATTGGTCTCATAGTATTTCTTGACCCTTATTTTTCCTCATTTTTTTCTTTTTCTCAGTGAATTTCCCCACTCTAGTAACTCAATTATCATAATTATTTTAAATAAAATATTTCCAATTTTTCCTATGAACTTCATAACTAAGGAGTTTCACAGAATGAGAATTACTTATAAAAAATGGTTATGTAGCAACAAGACCCATGGGCTATTCTTTGAGAAAAAAATAAAAGCCTTTCCTAGCGGGAATGCTCAGGTATACAAATACATGCACAGGCCCAGGAGTCAACCAAAATGTACTGACAGGAAGGTTTTGTCATTGGCACAGCCATCCTTGCAAAAGGCCCACAGGAGACTATCATTCTTAGTGTGTGAAGCATTCATCTAGGCAGCAACATAAGTATTAAGAGATGAGGGCTTTATTCTCTAACCCTTTCTTGTGCAGAAGTTATACATGCAAACTTCAGAAAATTAAAGTGAAAGGAAATGTATCATATAAACAGCTTTTTTTTTTTTTAAAGATTTTATTTATTTATTAGTTAGAGAGAGAGAGTGAGCACAGGCAGACAGAGAGGCAGGAAGAGGCAGAGGGAGGAGCAGGCTCCCCGCCGAGCAAGGAGCCCGATGTGGGACTCGATCCCAGGACGCTGGGATCATGACTTGAGCCGAAGGCAGCCTCTCAACCAACTGAGCCACGCAGGCGTCCCCATATAAACAGCTTTTAAAAACGTTCTCATATATATATATATATATATATATATATATATATGTATATATATACACACACATACACATATATATACACATACACATATATAAACATTCTTTGTATATATGTATATATCTCTACATTATTAAATTCATATTATACATGTAATTTAAAAATATATATGTGCCATACATAATTATGTTTATTTCCTATTCTTGAAGTATGTTCATTCATACGGTGAATAAATATCAAATATATTTCCTTATATGTGATTTGATAACAGAAAATATCAAATATATTGTCTGTTCACTGAACATTTATGGTTTTACTTCGAGTTTTACTGGCACAGCCTCTGCACACTCTCAGTGCTCTGTTTCCTCTAATATCATCATTTGAAAACAAAGTCACAGTATTATGTCTGTCAAAATGGTTCACTGTTGTTTTCATACCCTTATTCCTGCCAAACATTGATCTGGTCTCTCCAGGTGACTGCCTATTAGATGTAGCTGACTGATAGGAGTGGCAACCCAAAGGAACAGTCTTTTGTTTAAGGAACAAGATGACCATATGTAAATACGGTCAATAATACCAACAGGGGCCCCTGGGGGCTGAGCCTGTTAAGTAACTGACATCAGCTCACGTCATGATCTCAAGGTCCTGAGATCAGCCTGAGATCAGGGTCTTTGCTCAGCAGGGAGTCTGCTTGTATCTCCCCCTCTGCCTCTACTCCTCCCTGTACTCTCATGTGTGCACGTTCTCAAATAAGTACAATTTTTAAATAATAGTAATAATTTCAATACCTTGGGCTTCCCCAAGTCTAATTTAAGAACGAGGCAATTTGAACTACTCATGGATACAGGCTTGATTTTAGAATTAATTGTTCTCTAATCAATATTCCTTAAGTGTATAGTATTTTTTTACATAGCTGTAGTTCTCAATATTCATTTTGTCTCACCATTTCCATTTTTCATTATTCATATTTGTAACACATCCTTTTCAGGAATAACAAAAAGATGATTTTCAATGTGCAAAACAGAAAATATTTGAGTAGCGCAGGAGAATATAATTCTCAACAATGAAATAATTTATTGAAATGTGAAAGCTAAAGCTTTAATTTTTTTTTTAAATTTCTTTCATTATCTCTTTCTCAGTGAACCATTCTGGGACATTATTTATGGACTACCTCAATCAAATCATGATTTCCAATAACTATATGTAAGAAAATGAGCATGGCTTAATAGATTTAATGGTTGTGATTTCAGAAAAGTAATTTATTCTGAGTCTCTTTCATTACCCATAAAATGGGCAAACCAATGAGTACCTTATATGATTATTTTGCAGATTAGGGCTAATATATTCAAGATACCATGATAGCTTCTAACATTTGCTTGATAGTCAATAATGACATATATACATTTATATATATATAAATATGTATATTAATACGCACATATACTTTGATATATTAGTATGCATATTTATATATTTATGTATTTAAGTTATATATATTTGAGATATATATTTGTATGTATATTTGAATTTTATGTATTTGAATAATGCAGTCACTATGTATATTTCTATACTATATAAGGAAATAAAATGTATTATTCTTGGGCGGAAACATGCCTATTTTACCTTTGTCCACACCTCCCAGCGTACAACACTGTATTAAGATGAGTGACTAAAAGCTGTCTGTAGTACATTGTGTTATGTGTATTACCACAATTTTGAAAATTGAAATTTCCCTTAAATTAATTTTCTCATCTTCTTAAAACTTTTCTTACCTGTGTTTATTTGCTTTAATTCTTATATTCCACATATGAGTGAAATCATATGGTATTTGTCTTTCTTCAACTGACATATTTTGTTTAGTATAATACTCTTTAGCTCCATCTACAACACTACAAATGGCAAGAATCCATTCTTTTTTTATGGCTGAGCAATATTCCATTGTATGAATTCCACATCTTCTGTATCCACTCATAAGTTGACGAACCCTTGGGCTGTTTTCATAGTTTGGCTATTGTAGGGAATGCTGCTATAAATATTAGGGTATACGTATCCTTTTGAGTAAATCTTTTTGCATTCTTTGGGTAAATACCAAGCAAAGGGAAAAAAAGAGAGAATGAGGCAAACCAAGAAACAGACTTTTAACTATAGAGAACAAACTGATGGTTACCAGAGGGGGGATGGCACTTGTGATGAGCACAGGGTGTTGTATAGAAGTATTGAATCACTAGATTGTACACCTGAAACTAATATTCCACTGTATGTTAACTAAATGGAATTCAAATAAAAACCTAAAAAAAATTTCTTGCCTTTGATATAATTTTCCATTTTTTTAGCTATGTGTCATTGAACAACATTGGTGTTGTTTGCTCCATGCAATGTAGCATGGATATTTTTAGCAAACATTTGAAGTTTAATTCATAATTCTTATTCATAGGATAAGTTGTACAGAATCATAATCACTCAGAAGCTAAATATAATTTTGATAGGCCATATGATAATGACTACTTTAGTAAATATTGAATTTATCTTTTTTAGAAGGTAAAATAGGACAGGGATATTTCAAGGGAAAATGTTGTAAGAGTATCTTAAAGTATCTAGAATGAATTGAACATAAATAACACTTTAGGTATTAAGGCATATCTTCAGAATATGAACTATCTTCATAATGGAAAGAACACTAGATTTAAGCCTTTACATTATGGTGTACATTCTACATTGGAAACATAATTCGGCAGAACTATTTAGACTTTCACAGATCTAGGGTATTGGGAACCTTAAATAAGACACCCAGGGTGCCTGGGGTGGCTAAGTCTGTTAAGTGTCTACCATCAATTGGGTCATGATCCCAGGGTCCTGGGATCAAGCCAGGCTCCATGCTCAGCAGGAAGTCTGCTTCTCCCTTTGCCTGCCACTCCCCCTACATGCTCTCTCTCTCTCTCTCTCTCTATCTCTCTCTGTCAAATAAATAAATAAATGGGGTGCCTGGGTGCTCAGTGGGTTAAGCCTCTGGCTTGGCTCAGGTCATGGTCTCAGGGTCCTGGGATCAAGCCCAGCATCAGGCTCTGCTCAGTGGGTAGCCTGTTTCTCCCTCTCTCTGCCTCCTTCTCTGCCTACTTGTGATCTCTCTCTCCATCAAATAAATAAATAAAGTCTTTTGAAAAATAAATAAAATATTAAAAAAATAAAAAGACACCTAGGATGAATATACATATCCCAATGCAAAATGAGTATGATAAAAGATTATTGATGCACATATAATCAGTGAGTATGCCTGTGAATGCATCTGTATTAAATTTTGAATTAACCTATTAAATGAAAACTGATAACTGAAATATTTCTATATTAGACAATAAAAATTTTCATGCTACAATATAACTGATGTCCTGTTTCAGGACAGAGAGAAATCAGAATTCTGATTAGGGTCCAGCCACTGCTCTACTCTGCTACATTTGGAAAGGAGGGGACTTCATTTATGTTTAGGGTCCTGTAAAGAAGAAGGTTCCTTATATTTGGGATTGTGTCGAGAAGAGCAGACTGGCATGACGATGCTAGGGAATATTTGTGAAGGAAACCGGAATTCTTTCCTATACTGAGTGTATAGAGTTGTGGCTATTTTATCTTCAAGTCAAATCTTAGACCATTAAGCATTCATCTCAAGTCCAAAGGGTGTCATCCCCTATCATGATCTCTTCAGAACACATAAACTTTGAAATGCATATATTTTGAACTTGCTCTTTAACTCTATTGCTGCCATTGCCCCTGTTTTTAAAAAATATATATCATTTATATAGATATAGTGTTTTATTTAATTTTACACACAGATATTTAAAGTATTCAACTTTTTGATGGGTAGAGATTATGTCTGTTTTCAATTTTTACAGTTTCCTATTTACAACATTCTACTTATCCCAGGATTATAAATCTGTGGTAATTTTAACTTGTATGTCGTAGTTCATTCAAACATATAGCTGTTTTAAAGATAATTATCAATATTTTGGAAATGTTTTATTAGTCAGATTAGCTTTTGATATAGTCAAGATTCACATTCAATTTAGAAAACCACTTCTTTCCTGATCTCTAGATTCCAAAGACTACTATATAGACTTTATTATTTGATATACTGGCTAAATAGTAACACAATGAACTATAAACAAAATAATAGCAAGCCTTTCATCCTAATGTGTACAGTTATAAAATGGTAGCAGTGTTCTTAGAAAAATAGATGAAGTAAATAATTAATTTTAAAAAGACTTCTAGATTTTAAAATTCTCCTCATCAATCACTTCACCAAAATAATCTCATAAGTACAAATGTGACCTATTCTGGAATATAGGCTAGAGTTTGTGGTTCCCAAGTGAATATAGCTCTTTGCAGAAGTGATAAAACAGGCTCTGAGTTTGAGAAGATAGGCATATATAAACGGGCATAGATAGAATTTATCTGAGATGGAATAGCTGCAGCATTTACAATATTTAAAAATGTTCTCACTGGCCAGGGACAGAAGGAAGATTCCGTGTGGATTGCCTTAAGGCATTTTGACAAAGAGATCTGGAACGGAGAAAACTAGAAACAAGCTTCCCTGGCTGGGGCCCATATTCATCTGAGGCAGGTAGAGAAGGATCACTGAACAGGCACCATAAAGACTTAGATGGATTGACTCTAAAGACTTAGATGGATTGACTCTACTTTCTCTTTCTGGGAACTCACAGAATACACTCAAGGCTGGTCACATCACTTTTTTTTGTTTGTTTTCTAAACTTGATAAAGCCTTTTTATTATCATACCCTCATGGACCCATTAGAATGAAAGGCTTTCAATTTTTCTTCTTTTGACCTAAATGTGTGTATGTATATATATATATATATATATATATATATATATATATATATTCTTTTATTCTAGAAATATTGAACTTTTCTCACATTTTCTTTCTTTGTTCAAAAGCTAGGGCCTTTTTAAAGAAATACTCAATCACACCAATGTGTCAAATTTTATTCTGATAATTTTCTATAGTATTGTGAGAAGATATGTCAGATTTAAGAATAAATGATTCATGCTTAACAGCTTGCTAGTGCTCTGACTAGTAAAATGGAATTCTCTAAATCATATCTTAAGAATATAAATCACTTTTGATAGCTAGTATGTCTACAACCAAAATGAGTACATATTTAATATACAATTTTGCATTTAAAATATAATTTAAATAACATTATCAGTTCTATGTCCTTCTATTAACATAAATAATATGAAATACAAAATTGAGATTGATCTATAGCTAATTATTTCATTACCAGGAAACAAAACCAAAAATTCCAATCTGGTCCTCTCAGATATTCATATCAAGAATGTTTATCAGGGGCACCTGGGTGGCTCAGTGGGTTAAGCCTCTGCCCTCGGCTCAGGTCATGATCTCGGGGTCCTGGGATCGAGCCCCACATCAGGCTCTCTGCTCGGCGGGGATCCTAGTTCCTTCCCCTCTCTCTGCCTGCCACTCTGCCTACTTGTGATCTCCATCTGTCAAATAAAGAAATAAAATCTTTAAAAAAAAAAAAAGAATGTTCATCACATTTTCCTAGTGCAATGAGACACCGTTCAATATTTTTTAAAGCCACTTTTATAAAAGTGAATGTATTCAGTTTCATTGAGAACAACTGGGTAGCTCCTGTGATCACTTTACAGACAATAAATCATGTTTAAAACAGAATTCTTTTGAAAAATATTGTCAGTGTTGACAGCCTTTAGACAAACTTAGCCTTCTCTGTCACTAAAGCTGACATTGATTACGCAATACCTCATACTCTTGGTAGCATGTCTTTGCCAATAGAGTATACTGACACTTTCATAGTTCCTTCTAGGTTTATCATGAATACATTTTTAACCTCCAAATCGAGGTACACATTTTAAACCTAAGTTTTTTTTTTTATAATTTATTTACCAGAGAGATTTAGAAATGTGAAAAATGTCTATACTGAAGCTGATGGTCTTTCTCAAAAATTAATTAAGTTCCATGGAATCATGACCATCACAGCCTATTAAACCATTTTTGGATCATAGCACAATAGAGCAATAAGACTTCCATGTCCCATAAGATATTTATATGGTACAAAGAATGTGGTCACCTCAAGAATGGGTCATCTAGTATGGTTAACTAAAACACTCATAAATGATGTATAGTTATCTAATTTTCCAAAATTTATGAAATGAAACAATTGATTTGCTTTTACTAACTAAAAGGTCTTTTCCATGAGGATACATAAAATTATGTTAACAGAATTCCCTCAAATTCCAATAAAGATTCTAGGTTCAAATTTGCTTCTAGGAATTCAATTTAAAGAATCAGTTGAATGAGATGTGATATTATACTTTTTTTGAAGTCCAGCCTTAATCTGTTAAAATAAAAAAAAAAAAATACTGGTCAGCTCTGCGGGGAGAAGTTTACAGAAAACAGAACATCAGACCCAGATTCAAATGACAGAGGTGAATTTCTGCTCCACTGTGTATTCCCCTTGTGGCGGGATTTAGTCAATTCATGACCTGAGCTTCAGTTTTTTTTTTCCCTATAAAATGAAAATAAAAATACCTCCCCTAATTACTTGTGGGGACAGCTATGGATATTTTTAAATTACATAGGCTCAAAGCTATGTTCATTTACAGCTCTACGCATTTCTTTGGAAAAATGTCTATTCAGGTCCTCTCCATTTTTAATTGGATTTTTTGGTGTTAAGTTGTATAATTTCTTTATATATTTTGACATTAATTCTTACCAGATATATCATTTGCAATTATCTCCTCCCATTCAGGAGGGTGTTGTTGTTTTTGTTGTTGTTGTTAGTTTCTTCACTGTGCAAAAGCTTTGTATTCTGGTGTAGTCCCAGTAGTTTATATTTACTTTTGTGTTTTGTTTTGTTTAGTTTTGTTTGCCTCAGGAGACCTACCTAGAAAAATATTGCTATGGCTCATGCCAGAGAAATTGCTGCCTGTATGCTCTTCTAGGAGTTTTATGGTTTTAGGTTTCACATTTAGGTCTTTAATCCATTTATTTTTGTGTATGGTGTAAGAAAGTGGTCCATTTTCATTCTTTTGCCTGTAACTGTCCAGTTTTCCCAGCATCATTTGTTAAAGAGACTGTCTTTGACTTACAGTATATTCTTGCCCCCTCCTCCATAGATTAATTGACCATATCAGTATAAATTTATTTCTGGGCTTTCTATTCTGTTCTGTTGATCTATATGTCTATTTTTGTGCTAGAACTATCCTGTTTTGATTACTTCAGTTGTGTAGTTTTTCTTGAAATCTGGAATTGTGATACTTTAACATTGTTTTTGCTATTTGAGTCTTTTGTGGTTCCACACAAATTTTAGGATCATTTGTTCTAGTTCTGTGAACAATCTTGTTGATATTGTGATAGGGATTACATTGAATCTGTAGAATGCTTTGAGTAATATAGACATTTTAACAATATTTTTTTCTAAGCCAAGAGCATGGAATATTTTCCCATCTGTTTGTGTTGTCTTGGGTGGTGGGGGGAGCTCTATGCACATCAAGGAATTATCATTATAATAAACTTTAATTGCAATAAACTAATGTTGCAATGTATATTATAATTAAATAAGTGCTAAATTATATGATCCTATCTGGGAGTAAGTAAAGAGAGCAGTGCAATAAACTGGATTTTGACTTCTATGTTTGAGGCTATATTCCAGCTTTTGAGTGGTGATGTTGAAAGGGAACTCACTTCTGGAAGTTATCTATCCTCTTCAGGTGCATAAGAATATTAACTTTGGCTGTAGTTGCAGTCAAAAGTTATTGTACTCAGTGCTCCCAATAAATTGTGACTTGAGCTCTGAGAGTTGAAGTTATCTGAAGTGTCAACTCAGAGAGCACTAACCTATTCCTGATTGCAACACCCAGGATGCTGATTGCTGTATGGAAACCTGTGTGAAGGACAAGCCCATGAATCATTGTCAGTGAACTTGGGAACAATAATTGCAATTTTGTGACTATTTTTATAAGTGATTGCATGTCAGGCAAAAAAAAATATATATATAACACATTTTTGGGCTTTTAATGTGTTCTAAACTTTACATGGTGTAGACTAGCTATTTCTGTTGTAGAAGCAGATCACTAATCTTTCATTTTGTCTCTCTCTGAGTAGCAAGATGTTATTTAATATTCAAGAGCCCGGCATCCTTAGATTTAACACTGCAGTGATATTTTTAAAATTACCCTTTGTAGCAAAGATACAACATAACCACAATTTATGCCCCTAATTTGTATTTGTTCAATAAACAAATCATTAGTTTGGAGACAGAAGGTCAATGCAGAAAAAAAAATAATTATGAGTGTATCCTTCCAGCAAATTGATGCATTGTTTTCTATGCATACACACAGACTTGAAGCTATAATTCTATTCTCCATCCTTTTCACACACGCATACACAAACATGTGCACACATTCATGCACCAGAAAACAATCATTGTGTTGTCTCACAGGTAATGGAATGGATAAAAGGACCGAGTTCTGAGGTCATTCAGCACTAATTATCTGAGCCTCAATCTCAGGCACTGTCCGAGCTATTTCCATGCACTATTTCTGAGCTGTTGCAATATCTTTCCTCTTACCCTTCTTTCTCTTCCTAGATTTCTTTCTTAAAGTGTCATCTGAGAGCCTTCTTACCTCATTACATTATGTCACCCATCATATATAGTTGCCCTCATCATTTGTTCATTCAACAAATATTCACTTACATTCAATAAACATTCATTAACATTAATCTTCCACAAAGCATTAAACACTGTAGTAGGCAAGGTGGGTAAAAGAGGAAGATTACTCCCCAGCCCCCAATCCCCACCAAACATAGCTTAATTATGACTTAACTTGAAAATCTACCAATCTACTAGGCACTGCATTAATATGACGGTTAGGCTAGTTAAATGTATATGGACTCAAAACAAGTTTATATTTTGCCTTATTTAAGACTAAATGTATTTTAAAATATGTCCAGTTATTTTTTTTCAATTTTCTTGTCAGATAATCACAAATCTACAATATACATGGAGGAATCCATTTCTTAGTTATAATTTTCTATTAGTTTTCTTTAAAAATATTGTATTCAGTTTTGTAGAAAAGGTTTTGGGTACCTCCTCTGTGTTTTTTCCATTATCATTTCTCAAAATAAACTTTAAAACACTAGAGGGTAATGGGGAGAATGTGCAGCTTAAGAACATAGCCTGGAAACTTAAATATACCCTTGCATTAACCATCAAGGAGACTCACCTAATGGTGGGGTAGAAATATTTTCCCATCTATGGAGACTGGGTTTGTGTGTCAGTTTTGGACACGTATGTGTAAGTACATGCTATGGATATGAAGTGTGCAGAGTAGGAAATGGACTATTGACCTTTATCTGAGACAAATTAGATGAACTTTGGAATGGGACTTGATTCAGATCGTTTGGCTTCAACTTTCCCAGTAATATTTCCTAGTCATATTGTCCAGTTACATCTGGGGATGATTAAAATAAAATGCCAAAGTGAGAAACCAAGAATTTTAAGGACCTGTTATGCAGGGAGTTACAGATTGCTAATTATATAGAAATTATAAAACCCTTTCCAATCAGAAACTCCCAAGAAAGATGCTCTTTAATTAGATGGTTGCCATAGTTTTATTTTTAACTTTCAAAAGATTAAGTTGATTTCATCTCTTTCACACAATTTCTAGAAATATTTGTTGCTTGAAATTGAAAACTATGGTTTATCTTTTACTAATTCTAGAAGCAGAGATTTAGAGGTAGCACAAATGTAACAAACAATAAGAGGATTGCTGTCAAAATAATTACATGTATTAAATCTTAATTTTTAAGAGTTGACTGTAAGCATTATAAACTTCAAAGATAGTTCAAATGTTATTTTACACTGCCTTTTTTTTTTTTCTTAGTGTTCTTCATATTTTTGAAGAATGTTATTTAAATGCTGAATAGAGGCACACCTGGACGGCTCAGTTGATTGTCTGCCTTTGGCTCAGGCTCAGGTCAGGATCCTAGGGTCCTGAGTTGGTGGGATGGAACCCTACATCATGGGGGAGGAGGGTTCCTATTCAGCATGAAGTCTGCTTCTCTCACTAACTCTATCCCTCCCCCTGCTTGTGCTCTCTCTCTCTCAAATAAATAAAATCTTTAAAAACATTTAAAAAGTAAATGCTGGGGGCGCCTGGGTGGCTCAGTGGGTTAAGGCCTCTGCCTTCGTCTCAGGTCATGATCCCGGGGTCCTGGAATCTAGCCCCGCATCGGGCTCTTTGCTCTGCATGGGGCCTGCTTCTTCCTCTCTCTCTGCCTGCCTCTCTGCCTACTTGTGATCTCTGTCTGTCGAATAAATAAATAAAATCTTTGAAAAAAAAAAAAAGTAAATGCTGTAGCTCAGAAACCTAGATATAAACTTTGAATTTATAATACTTGAGATCATGTAATCAACTTCCCCTTCAATATTATATGTATAATCTCTCCCTTTATCCAAATTATATTTTAAAATGTTTTTATAGTCACTTCTGTAAACACTGAATCACTTTCCTTCTTAGGTGATTTTGATGAATTTAAATGGGCACAGATTTCCTTTCTTTTTTTTTAAAATAAATTCAAATTATTACAGTTATTTCTACTCTATTTGGTATTTATATTAAAGTATATATACCATAAGGGCTTCATTAAAATTGCATCATTTTCTAAATAGTCAGACTATACAATTTGTTTTTCTTCATCCTTTGTTATAACCCCACCACACATTTGCTTCCACAAATTCTCATCACTAACCTTAGATGATGCTTGATTGGGTGCTTGTGGTGGGGAAGACACTTGTGCTATCTTTAGTTGTAATTACAAGTACAATTACCTATTTCTCTGTGACAAAGAAAAAGTATTGATTTCACTAATTTTAAAGACAGTGGGTTTTGCTATAAAACTGGTTTTATAAATACAAATGTGTTCCAACATGATTGATATACTAAGGAACCATTTTTGCACAATGCAAATTTTGTATATGTTTAGGTATAGTTTCATCCATGAGAAATAGTAGATGAAGACAGAGAGCCTCATCCAACTGAATATATAAAATGTTCACACACACAAGCATACACTTGAAACACCAACTAGCTACATCACTGCATGTGTAATGAGCCATACCTATCCACATCAGCTGTTACCATTTTCCCATTCAATTTCAGAGAAGCCCCTTCCAGAACCTCACTATAATTCAAACTAAAGCTCTTCCATACCCACTATCACAAGTAAACTTTCAGAAAATGTGATGGAAAAGGAAATGATGATGAAGTTATAAAACACTGCTGTGGATCAGAGTGACTCAATGTTCATTTCTCACTCACTGACCATTTGCCATTTCTTAGTTCTCTAGGAACTCCTGACAACACAGGCATGCAAGCATTGCATAAATGAAATGCATGGGAATTTGAGCAATAGTGACGCAGTGGACAGAGAGTAGGGAATGCATAGAGGGAGAAAATTTGAACCCCCTTGGAGGAAATGTAAAAAATTTTCCCAAGGAGATTTTTAAAGAATGTGTATCAGGAAACTCTTGCCGATGATACTTCAAGTGCAAAGTTGAGGGTCATGGAAGATGAAGCTGAATGCATTCCAAAAATGACAAGTAACTTTAAGAACAACTGCCTGTTTTGCTCTGAATATATGCCCCCTTCATGACTAAACACTCATTTCATTTAATTTGTATTAAAACCCCATATGATAATTATGAGAACATTATTAACAAAGCATGAGTGAGTTAAATGACCCCTTTAAGATAATAAATTTAGCAAGATTGAAAATCATTCTAAAACAGTCTCTGTCATTTAAAAGTCCATGCTGCTAACCAGTAAAAAATATTACCCTTTCTTTTCCCATCCCTGCTCTAGTCACATTGCAATCACAAATACATAATAAAAAAGAAAGAAAAGCAAAACTACATCACAAGAA
Organism: Taxidea taxus jeffersonii; assembly: GCA_003697995.1. Classification (NCBI taxonomy): domain Eukaryota; kingdom Metazoa; phylum Chordata; class Mammalia; order Carnivora; family Mustelidae; genus Taxidea; species Taxidea taxus. The sequence goes on from ML109237.1 coordinate 34,201, forward strand.
CAAACCCTATATGGGTATCTGTAACGCTACAGAAGTGGCCACAAGTGTGAAACTAGTAATCCCATATGTAAAGGACCCACCATATACTAAGAAAATAATATGTGGTAAAAATTACTAGCATCCTACAGTATAATTTCTGATTACATAGAATATAGGAAATAGTTGCTAAGAAGATATGAGAGATTCCTCAGAGCAGCAATGTCAGATGAGGGTTTGTTTCCTATTCCCAAAAATAGATTTGTGATTAACAGCACAATACAGGGACGCCTGGGTGGCTCAGTTGGTTAAGCAACTGCCTTAGGCTCAGGCCCAGCGTCCTGGGATTGAGTCCCACATCGGACTCCTTGTTCGGTAGGGAGCCTGCTTCTCCCTCTGCCTCTGCCTGCCTCTCTGTCTGCCTGTGCTTGCTCTCACTCTCTCTCTGTCTCTCTGACAAATAAATAAAATAAAATCTTTAAAAAAAAAAAAGCACAATACAAATTCCAGAAAGATTTAAGGGTGAAACATATTTGTAAAAGAACCTTATAAAATGGAAGAAAATGTGTGAATATTGTTCAAGTATCTAAAGGGGAAATAACTTGCTAAGCAGTAAAGCATTGGAGAATATGGCAAATAATAAACATATAAGGAATGAGCAACCTCAGTAGTAGTAATTGGTAGTTCTCTGCCTATGCAGTGATTTTTTTTTCACCTATCAATTGAGTAAACATGATGCAGCTCAAAAGGCTTGTTGAAACCAACACTTCATGCCCTGCTTATATAAATTAGATAGTGTCAATGGATATCTTGTCAGAAAAAAAAAAAAAAGTTATTTACCACTTATTTTAACAAAGAGAAAATGAGATAAGAAATCTGTCAAATGTGTATTATTAAAGAATTATAAAAGTTTAAAAAAAGGATGTTGAATGACTCAGCGTAAATGTGGGAAACAGCTACCCTCTGCTCTTGCCCACTGAAGGCGGGGCGATAAGGGTGAGAGATTGGAGTAAGGAAGCACAAGAAAATTAGGGAAGAGGACGCTGCTAACTCTGGCCCCCTGCAATGGGGAAACAGCACCCAGAGAAAAGTGCATTCCAGCTGCTTTCTGTATGTCAGAAGCTTACAAGAGGGACCTTGTGGAGAACCGGGGAACTCAAAGCAGTGATTTGGGCCTATTAGGACTGATACCTTTGAGGAATACAATGTGCTAGTTCTGGAAGTGTCAAACAATAAAAACAATATCAGAAAGGGCGATAGGAACAGACCGATAGAGCCACGGAAATAGGTTTTGTCTAATGACATGCTAACAGAAAGAAGAAACAAAGAGCTTGTCCATCTACCTGCCTCTGAATTCCTGTCTCTTTCTTGTGTCCCTGTGGACAGAATCTAAGAGTGAGTAGCTGTTAAAGCTGACCTGTAGTTTGCAGAGTCTGAGCCTGAGCTCCTGGAATCAAAGTATAAAGAAAGATGTAGAGGGAGGAGTCAAGATGGCGGAGAAGTAGCAGCTGAGACGACATCAGGCAGCAGGAGATCAGCTAGATAGCCTATCAAACCATTCCGAACACCTACGAATCCAACAGGAGATCGAAGAGAAGAAAAACAACAATTCTAGGAACAGAAAAGCAACCACTTTCTGAAAGGTAGGACCAGCAGAGAAGTGAATCCAACGCGACGGGAAGATAGACCCCAGGGGGAGGGGCCGGCTCCCGGCAAGCGGCGGAACAACGGAGCACAAAATCGGGACTTTTAAGTCTGCTCCATGGAGGGACACCGCTCCAGAGGCTAAGCTGGGGTGAAGACTTCGTGGGGACAGTGTGGACTCAGGTCCCGCGGGGTCACAGAAGGATCGGGGGTGTCTGAGTGTCGCAGAGCTCACAGGTATTAGAGCGGGGAAGCCGGCTGCGGGGACAGAGCTGAGGTTTCCTAGAGCCGTGGTCTGTGACACGGGCCGGTGCTCTGTGACACGGGCCGGTGCTCTGTGCGTGGGGGGGTCCCCCAAGATCCGGGGAGACTCCGACCTGGGGGAGCCCAGGGATCTACGGGGTTCGGAGACTCCAGGTGGGACTCTGCCAGAGACAGAGATGCTTGGTCACAGGCTGGGTGAGCTCGGAGCTCCCAGAAGCCAGTGACACGGGACTGATGACGCACGATTTTCTCTGAGCCTGGCCAGAGGCTGGGGAGACGGGAGTGATTAAACGCTTTTCTCTGAAGGCGCGCTGAAGACTGGGGCCCCGAGCTCTCGGCTCCTCCGAACCAGAGATTGGGCGGCCGCCATTGTCATTCCCGTCCTCCGGAACTCTACGGAAAGCGTTCAGGGAACAAAAGCTCCCGAAAGCGAACCTGAGAGGATGACTTAGCCCAGCCCCTGGGAAGGGCTGTGCAACTCCGCCTGGGGCAAAGACACCTGAGAATCACAACAACAGGCCCCTCCCCCAGAAGATCAAAGAAATACAGCCAAGACCAAGTTCACTTAACAAGGAGAACAGCGGATTCTTATCTGGACAAAATGACAAGGTGAAAAACCTCACCACAAAAAAAAGAACAGGAGGCAGGACCGAAGGCTAGGGACCTAATCAATACAGACATTGGTAATATGTCAGATCTGGAATTCAGGATGACGATTCTCAAGGTTCTAGCCCGGCTCGAAAAAGGCATGGAAGATATTAGAGAAACCCTGTCAGGAGAAATAAAAGCCCTTTCTGGAGAAATAAAAGAACTAAAGTCTAATCAAGTTGAAATAAAAAAAGCTATTAATGAGGTGCAATCAAAAATGGAGGCTCTTACTGCTAGGATAAATGAGGCAGAAGACAGAATTAGTGATATAGAAGACCAAATGGCAGGGAATAATGAAGCAGACCAAAAGAGAGACAATCAACTACTGGACCACGAGGGGAGAATTCGAGAGATAAGTGATGCCATAAGACGAAACAACATTAGAATAATTGGGATTCCAGAAGAAGAAGAAAGAGAAATAGGAGCAGAAGGTATACTGGAGAGGGTTATTGTAGAGAATTTCCCTAATATAGCAAGGGGAACAAGCATCAAAATCCAGGAGGTGCAGAGAACACCCCTCAAAATCAATAGGAATCGACCCACACCCCGCCAT
>ML109237.1:42285-59285 GCA_003697995.1 Taxidea taxus jeffersonii
GACTTCAAGCTCTACTACAAAGCTGTCATCATTAAGACAGTATGGTACTGGCACAAAAACAGACACATAGATCAATGGAACAGAATAGAGAGCCCAGAAATAGACCCTCAACTCTATGGTCAACTAATCTTCGACAAAGCAGGAAAGAACATCCAATGGAAAAAAGACAGCCTCTTCAACAAATGGTGTTGGGAAAATTGGACAGCCACATGCAGAAAAATGAAATTGGACCATTTCCTTACACCACACACGAAAATAGACTCAAAATGGATGAAGGACCTCAACGTGAGAAAGGAATCCATCAAAATCCTTGAGGAGAACACAGGCAGCAACCTCTTCGACCTCAGCCACAGCAACTTCTTCCTAGGAACAACGCCAAAGGCAAGGGAAGCAAGGGAAAAAATGAACTATTGGGACTTCATCAAGATCAAAAGCTTTTGCACAGCAAAGGAAACAGTCAACAAAACCAAAAGACAACTGACAGAGTGGGAAAAGATATTTGCAAATGACATATCAGATAAAGGGCTAGTATCTAAAATCTACAAAGAGCTTAGCAAACTCAACACCCAAAGAACAAATAATCCAATCAAGAAATGGGCAGAGGACATGAACAGACATTTCTGCAAAGAAGACATCCAGATGGCCAACAGACACATGAAAAAGTGCTCCATATCACTGGGCATCAGGGAAATACAAATCAAAACCACAATGAGATACCACCTCACACCAGTCAGAATGGCTAAAATGAACAAGTCAGGAAATGACAGATGCTGGCGAGGATGTGGAGAAAGGGGAACCCTCCTACACTGTTGGTGGGAATGCAAGCTGGTGCAACCACTCTGGAAAACAGCATGGAGGTTCCTCAAAAAACTGAAAATAGAGCTACCTTATGACCCAGCAATTGCACTACTGGGTATCTATCCTAAAGATACAAACATAGTGATCCAAAGGGGCACGTGTACCCGAATGTTTATAGCAGCAATGTCCACAATAGCCAAGTTATGGAAAGAACCTAGATGTCCATCAACAGATGAATGGATAAAGAAGAGGTGGTATATATATACGATGGAATACTATGCAGCCATCAAAAGAAATGAAATCTTACCATTTGCGACGACATGGATGGAACTAGAACGTATTATGCTTAGCGAAATAAGTCAACTGGAGAAAGACAACTACCACATGATCTCCCTGATATGAGGAAGTGGAGATGCAACGGGGGTGGGAGTTAAGGTGGTAGGAAAAGTAAAAATGAAAGAAGATGGGATCGGGAGGAAGAAAAACCAAAAGAGACTCTTAATGTCATAAAACAAACTGAGGGGGGTGGGGGGGAGAGGGGTTGGGTGAGGGTTGTGGGGTTACATTATATGTTTAAATAAAGCTTAAATAAATTAAAAAAAAAAGCAAGATATAAACAGAAATTTGGAGCTAAGAAATGATAGCTTACAAATTGCCCAATGTATCAAGTATCTGAAATCCTTTCTACTCCCATCTAGGACTCCATCAAAAAAAAAAAAAAAAACAATTAACAATTGGGGCGCCTGGGTGGCTCAGCAGTTGAGCGTCTGCCTTGGGCTCAGGTCATGATCCCAGCTCCTGGGATGGAGCCCCGCATTGGGCTCCCTGCTCAGTGGGGAGCCTGTTTCTTCCTCTCCAGATCCCCTGTGCTTGTGCTCCTTCTCTCGCTACCTCTCTCTCTCTCGTAAATAAATAAAATATTTAAAAAAATAATTAAAAATATGAAGAAAAGTATATGAACAAAGATGTTTTCCATAGTCTTGTGTATAAGATGAAATATTTGCAAACAACCTAACTCTTTAAGTATGGGGGAATAATTTTATAGGATAGAATAATTTTATAGGATAGAATACTACGGTCATTAAAAATGACAACAAATAAGTTTTATTACAGAGAATATTAAAGGAAAAGGTGAATATTCTACATTACGGTAATGTTAGTATGTTGTAGTATAGAGTGAAAACACAGTAGATTACTGAAAATAGATTACTTCCCTCTCAGATAATAGCCCAGCTGTTTTGGTGTTGACAGGGCAACTTGACTTCACGGGGTCATTTAGAACTTCATATTCTTTTATCTTATTACGCAGCTATTTATGAAGCAATTTTTCCAAAATGCTTTTCAGCTCTCAGATGCTAGAGGCCAAAGTCCAGGAAATGCACTATTGTCGTTGTTGTTGTTGTTGTTTTGATGTACCGCCACAATATAAGGACGTTTCCAATGACTACCATAAATACTGAGTAGTACAATACTCAGCTCAAGTTTTGACACTAAAGAGGGATTTGCACATAAGAAAAATAAGTGGGTAAGAAAGCTAAGTATCCTTTCAAATATAAAGTTCTGTCTAACAAACTACAAAATATTACTATTTTAGAGGCTTTCTAAACTTTCCAAATTAATGATAGTTTTATTTACCTGGACATGTGCAAACTGAATTATCAAAGAATTTGGCTATATTTAATTCACGTTCATGTGTGATACACCTAATATCCTTTTTACCCATATGTTGTATGTGTGAAGTCTGTGATGATAATTGACTGGGGACCAATATAGTTAATTTAGTTTAGAGACAATAATTAATGACCCATATGGTTAAAGTAGTTAAAGTTAAAACATGCAGGTACAAGTGATAAAAACCTCCATCTGAAGAAAAATTGTTGGAGAGAAAGTCCTAAGCACTATTGAAAAAAATATAACTGGTAGAGGGAAATATAACATTTTGTTATAGAAAACAAACTCTTATTAGACAAAGTATGGATGAGCACTACTGATTTTCTTTCTTTTTTACTACCTTTCTTTGGATTTTTTTTTTTTTTGGTAACAATATTTGGATTTTGTTCATTAAATAGTTACATGAAAATTACTTTTTTAAATAGTTTCTTCACTTTACAAAGTCAACATTTTCTGCCCATTGGGTTGTGAACCCTCTCTCCTGACAAAAATCACCCTAATGTAAACTTACAGTATTATCTCTTCTGCCACCTTAGGGGGGGGGGGGAATAGAGGCATTTATCAAGAAAATTCTTCCTTTTCCTTCTTCATTTTCTATTTACTTTGTGAAGATAGTGTGAAATTTGATTTGCATAAATGATTTTGTTAAAAGTGTGATTTGTGTAATGGTTTTGAGGTCAGAATGCCTGGACCTGGGTCTGACTTCACACTTTCTAGCCATGTGAACTTGAGCAAGTAATCTAGGCCATTCTGCCAATGGATCCATTTTCTCTCTGAAATGGAGAAGAGCACCTCTTGCACAGCTTTATTGGTAGAAGTACATGTGTCCATAATTGTGAAGAGTTTATTGCATAGCAAATTATCCTAACATTTTAAACATTAGTCTGATCACAAGAGGAAGATATTCTTGTGAAATTTAAATAATGAAAAACTGGAATGTAGAAAAGTGGTTAAAGTTACTTGAATTAAAATAAATATTTCAGTAAAATATTTTATGGAGATATTTAGATTTTAGATCCAAGGACACAACCACAGGAAGGGCCTCTGGGTGGCTCAGTCAGTTAAACGCCTGACTCTTGATTTTGGCTCAGATCATGATCTTAGGGTTCTGGTATGGAGCCCTACATTGGGCTCCCCACTCAGCGGGGAGTCTGCTTGTCCCTGTCTCTCTGCCCCTCTCCCTGCACAGGCTTTCTCTCTCTCTTTCAAATAAAAAACTAAAATCTTAAAAAGAAACAACCATAAGAAATATCTGATCATTTATATTTATTTTTAAATTTCTTGTTTACCTTCGTTTATACATGGGTTAAGAAAGATTTAAAATCACAAAATTCTGGATATAAACCAGAACTATACCATTCCTCATTTATAATCATCTGGTTTATCAATAAAATATAGCTTTAATTGGGGAGCCTGGCTGGCGCAGTCCATGGAGTGTGAGATTCTTTTTTTTTTTTTTTTAAAGATTTTATTTATTTATTTGACAGAGATCACAGGCAGAGAGGCAGGCAGAGAGAGAGGGGAAGGGAAGCAGGCTCCCTGCCGAGCAGAGAGCCCGATGCGGGGCTCAATCCCAGGACCCTGGGATCATGACCCGAGCCGAAGGCAGAGGCTTTAACCCACTGAGCCACCCAGGCGCCCCAGGAGTGTGAGATTCTTGATCTCAGGGTTGTAGGTTTGAGCCCCTCGATGGATGTGGAGATTACTTAAAAAGTATAAAATCTTTAAAAAAAATATAACTTTCATTGCTAAAACAAATAGCTGAAAATACATAGATAACTGTTGGTTTTTAAGTATTTTAAAAAGCTATATGCCATTACTCCTTGGTAAATAATTTAGTTTCTGATGATGTTTAACCTAATCACATTTATCTTGACAGTTCTTCATAATTCCTAGCATTTTAAGAAGAGGTTAAAGAGGAAAAAAAAAGTAACACATTAAAAAAAGCTTTCATATCCTTAGTGTCTCAAATTGGAAAAAAAAAAAACAAGTAATTTTTAATGTAACATAATATTGTTTGCTGTTAAATGAAATAAATTACTTGCTTTTGGCTGAATGCAAATGGGTATCACCTAAAGAAATTTCTCATGTAATTGTTTCCCAAACTGTATGTTTCTTTAAAAAGTAATTTCTGAAAATAACTGTTGAGAACTCTTTATTATTCTCTATAGTAATGGGGTTTGAATCTAAAAATATCTAAAAATTTTGGTATATAAAACACCCCTTGTCAGTAGATAAACATAGGTATTGACAAAATATTTCTTATAGTTTTTTATCTTTCTATCAGATAATACTTATGCTGTTACCATATTGTCTTTTTTTCAGACATATCATTAATCCTATAGAGCTAGTCTTTCTTAAATGCTCTTGAATTTAAAAAGAACCTTAAGGGCATTAACACCACCAACCAGTGAGAACTTTGTACTACATTACCTTGCCCTTCATAAACATTTTTGAGGATTAAAATGCTGATGTGAAAAAAAAAAATTAAAAATGCTGATGGGAATCATGTAGAGAAAAATTGTGGGGCACCTGGTTGGCTGAGTTGGTTAAGCATCTGTCTTCAGCTCAGGTCATGATCCCAGGGTCCTGAGATCCAGCCCTGTGTTGGGCTCCCTGCTCAGTGGAGATCCTGCTTCTCCCTCCCCCTACTTGTGCTCACTCTCTCCCTGTCAAGTAAATAAATAAATCTTTAAAAAGAGAGAGATAGATAGAAAGAAAGAAAATTGTGAACACAGGTCAGTTGCCTAGAAGAAATGAAGAGTTGCACCTTAGTTTTCTCAATGAACATTCTCAATGTCAAAGACATATTATCAACAAGATAACATGAGAGACATGGTTTCATCTCATGAGGAAAGAAGTCATCATGCATTTATTGACTAGGCACTCTTCCAAGTGCTTTAATTTAATGCTCCCAGCAGCCCTATAAATGTTATAATATTATTATATGGATTTTATTGATGAGCAAACTGAAACAAAAGCAAGTGAAAATACTAACCCACGGTCACACAGATGAGCAGTAGTGGATAGTGGCTCAAAGTCTGCAGGTTGGCCCTTTGCCACTAGGTGATGTTGCTGTCCTATTAGCCTGTGTTGTTCCTGTATCTAGAAGTAGCAGTCCTCTTAGTCTACAGACTTGTGAATACTGTTCCAACAACTGAGGTCTTAACAACTATTGTATGTTTCTCAGTGTTCCCAAAGAAAACACATTATTTAATTTTATGAGGGGAGATATTAGGACTATACCATGCAATAATAATGAAAAAATATCTTCTTGTGTTTCATTGCAGAATGTCCAGTAATTGCCCCTACCCTCCAGAATTCCTTACCCCATCACTGGTGTTGACTCTCTTGTGCTATAAAGAAATGATCAGATAGAATGTATTAGGGTCTACTCCAGTCATGCTGTTGGTCTGCCTTCTGAATTGAGCTAGACACATATCTGGTTCCATTTACATGCATTGGAGTTTCAAAATTATAATTTTCTATTGTACATATAATTATGCCTTCATTCTCTTCTACAGTTGATGTGTGTTCTCCGTTTTCATTATCTGGTTTATCTATCATATACTTTTTTATTAAAAACTGAATCAAGACAAGTCTAGAAATAGAGCTATTTAAATTTAAAATGATTACTTTTTAAAACTTCTATTTGGCATGTTTCCATGACAAAATTATATAACTTGACACAATGAACATAAGATTCAGCAGTTTTCACCAGGCAAACTTTGTCTACTTTCATAACTTGAGACCTACAGAGGAGTCAGATGTGGAAAGTACCAACAAACTTAATGTCAACCTTAGATAAATCTATGGAAATATTAGGAAGTTAAAAAGGAAGAGCTAAGTAAAGTAATTATCAAGGATATATTTATTTCAGATATTTTATAAGCAATACTTTTAGTCATTATAACTTTCTGTGTTAATTTTTTGTAACTATTTTCTACTTGAACTGGAAGAGCTTTTTTTATTCAACTTATCTTAGATTTGATAGAACTGAAACATAACAGATTGCAGACCGAGAGTCCATCAGTTCTCATCAGTTTTTTTTCTTTGAGTAACTGCTTTGTCCCTGAACTTGACCCCTTTCTTATGCTGATAAATTACTTGAGAAACATAATTTACTTTCTTTTTTAACAAAACCTTATCTCTTTACCTATAAACCTTGAGTGAATTTCAAGCTGTGTATCTAGGTGCTTGCCACATATGTCTACCTGGATGTACATCAGGACTACAAACTATAAATGAACTAAACTGAGAAATAAGGGACTTTCTTTATTACATTTTATTTTCCTTTCTCATCACTCATTCACTTGGCTTCGACATTCTTCTAGACTTTTTCTTTTATTTTACCTCCTTGTAGTTAAGCTATCTTTGTGGAGTATTGATCTGTTCTCTGCAATGTGCTTTGATTCTTTTCAACTCTTCTTTATTCTCATTAAGAATATAGTGTCCCTTGTCATTTCACTTAAAAGTCACCTAATTTGTCTCTTGTTTCCCAGGCTGATTTCCCTGAAGCCTCTTACATCTGTTGAGCTGAGTCCTGAAGTGTGCTTCAAAAGGTGTATGAATCTTTTGAAATTTGTTGTAAACATTGCTATTTCCACTGTCGCTCATATACTTCTACATATTCATACAGAGTTAGAATGACCCTTTTAATGTATAGCCTGGCATGTTATGTGCCTCCTTACAATTCTTCACAATTTCCCAATCCTTGAAGATGAAAGTTGAATCTGCCCTAAATGTCACAGAAGCCCCTTCATGTTCTGATATTCAGTCTCTAGCCATACCTTTAAGCATCCTTCAGTAACACAAACTTTTTGCTTCCATTCTTTGCTCCCTTATAATAAGTGTTTATGTTTCTTAAAGTTGGTGGTCATATAATATACCTTCCCAGGGCGCCTGGGTGGCTCAGTGGGTTAAAGCCTCTGCCTTCAGCTCAGGTCATGATCCCAGGGTCCTGGGATGGAGCCCGCATTGGGCTCTCTGCTCAGCAGGGAGCCTGCTTCCCTTCCTCTCTCTGCCTGTCTTTCTGCCTACTTGTGATCTCTGTCTGTCAGATAAATAAATAAATCTTAAAAAAAAAATAATATACCTCCCCTCCTGACACTAATAGAATTTGCTATTAACTTAAATTTTCTGTATTGAAAGTACAACTCATTTTTGCCATTTTTTTAATTACCTTAAGCCACTAAATTCCATATTTTACCTGAAAAAAATTAGTAATTTTTAATAAAAGGCATTATCTTCATTGAGTTTATCAACATAAGTTTCTTTTTGTCCTTCTCTGTTAGCCCTTTGCACACAATTCTCCCTGTATTATTACCTAGATTTATAGGGGAATGTACTCCTCTCCTCTTCCTTTAGTCCACTCATTATTTTTTCAGACACATTTCAAATGTGACTTCTCGATGTCCTCAGGTTCCCATTTCACTGCTTTGCAAAGCACTGAACCCTGGACTGGAAGAATCAGCATTGCCTGAGAACTCAGAAAGGCAAATCCTCAGACCCCACTCAGATACTCTTACCTAGACACCGAGATCCAGAAGGTAGAAATTGATTGTTTTTGGTTTCGGTTTTTCATTTTGATTATTTTTAACCATCATATTTGCTGTATTTGTACCGGCCTGGTATAGAGTATATATACACACATATATACTTATACATGCATAATTGAGATATACTAAATTTTTGGTAATACATATTTTTTTCTCCTTTTCTCAGGCAAAGTAACCATTAGAAAGACTGCCCATCCAATCTTAAAAAAACAAAACAAAACAAAACAGGTTTTTTAAGGTTTTATTTTCAAGTAATCTCTCCACCCAATGTGGGACAGGCTCACAACCCTGAGGTCAAGAATTGCATACTCTGTTGACTGAGTCACCCGGGTGCCCCAAGATCACCTATTCAATCTTGTTGTTTTTTTTTTTTTTCTGAGAATTCAGTTACTTTATGAATGTCTGTATAAACAGTGTTACATTCAAGGCATTATGGAAAATTGGCTGAGTGGGCAAGGACTCAGAGTTGTTGGTATTTTATTCCTTACTAAAATATAGCCTCAAAGAATTATGGTTTGATTCAACAAAACAGATTAGTTTGAAACCAACAATATTACTAAAATTATATACATATATATATATATATATATATATATGTATGTAATGTTAACACAAGAATGTGAGTTCATACTGGTGTGAAGACTCTATGGCTGACATGTCATCCGGTCAGGGAGCATACTGAGAGTGTCCCTTGAATTCACCTTTATTTCATGTTTTTGACAATTAATTAGGAAACATCATTCATTACAAGATTATGTTCAATTATTTTAAAAAATCACCCTCATTCATACATCTTTTAAACCACATTAGGCTCTTTGACTTTATCTTATTCAAAACTGAGCTAAGCTGATAAGTCTTTTATTATTTTATTTAATACTGACTATAATTCTCTGCAGCCATTCTTGTTAGACAGTTATCTCATTAATTAAATGGATAGCATTTACATTTTAAATTACTATAACAGGCGTTTTGATGATAGTGTTCTAATGCCCTAGAAGAATAAAGAAACTTTTAAAATAAGTGGAAGGTCATTATCATCTAATTTTTTTAATACTAATGAGAATCATAGAAACTAATAGAATATTAATGAGGATTTTATGTCAATTTAAAAGTCTTGGTGAAAATATTATCACAATATATTCAAACACTTTCACCAGTGCATTCAAAGACCACACACTCCCAGGGAACATCCTAGTGTTGCCTCATTCAAAATACATAGTGAAAAATAAAATCTAATTGTGTATAAAATTTTTAATTTGTAACTACCCAGGCAGTGATTTCAGGTAATTTGTCCCATTTTAAGTATTTTAATTGATATTTTTATACTGACAAAGTCTTTGTCATCATCCTAAATAAATCAATAAACCAACCATAGTTTTGAAAGGAAATGAAAAGTGTTGTATAACTTCTGATTATTCTTATTTTTGGTAAAACCGAATATTCAAAATACATGTTAACTTATTTAATTGTGCATGTAACATGACTAATTAGGGAGTAATAAATGCAACTAAATGTAACTAAAATAGGTCTCTGGCATAGAAAGTAAATTCCTATTGTAAATGGATTTATAAGTGTACCTGTTAGGTGTATCAGCCACATTAAGGTGAGAATAATTATCCATTGGATTTTAATATAAGGTCAAAATAATTCATCAATATAAGGACATTCAAATATAGAAACTTCATAAAACAGGGTATCTGAGTAAATATATTGAGTAAAATTAGTATATGTATACACTTATAAGTTATTTTAAATTAGGAAGTACTATATATATGTATATATATAATCTGAAATATATCATGATATTGAAATAGTTTAATTACTTTTAATATTAGTATAAAAATATTAGTATTAACATTACTTTTAATATTAGTCCTGTGTTTGTGTTACTCAGGAGTAGCAAACCCATGCATATATATGTTATACACTGTCACTTAACCAACAAACACTGTAGTTATAAGTCTCATGAAATGTATTAGATTTTGAAATCCTGAAAGATACTTAAGGTTTTAGGATGAAAAGGATACATAATCTATTTCTATAACTAATTAAATATTAAATGTAGTCATTCATAAATACAAATAATATTAACAATAAAGTATTTAACATTTAATTCATTGAACAGCTACATAGTATGAAACTGGTCTATTTTGTATAGATGAATTACTTGAATCAACTTTAATATATATTCTTACTAATTTTACACTTATAATTTGATTTGTATATCATAGTATTTATTTCTGTTACTTGTCAATTTAGTTTTGGGGAAAATAATTTTCACAGTGAAATCGTAAATCACTAATTTAAAAATTAAGAACATTTTATCCAAACTGAAAGATTAAGACATTAGGATTTAATTAAAAACTTTATTGAAATTGATGAGTTTGACATTTATGAAAAATCATATTTGAGTGTCAATTCATACTGTAATTTTAAACTTAAAAATTTGTGACTGAATTAATTTTTCTTTAATTCACTTCTCCCTCTCTTTGTATATCTTCCCTTACCATCTGACAGAAACTTAGACAAGGGCACAGATCTCTTCCCATTAAATTTAGTTGTCTGCATGAGCTCATAACCTCCTCACTCTTTCTTCCTCTCCTCCTTCTTGTATCTCTTTCCCGATCCCTATTACAGGTTTTGTGACACTGAAATATTCTAGTTTCTTTGGATGCAGAACATTCTGCCAAAAACTCAATTTGCTTTGGGGAGATTCGTTTGAATCAAATTGATTTTTGAAAAATTGACCTACAGTTATTTCTATCTGCTTACAAAACAAGTTGCTTAATTTTTTTATTGGTGTTACCAGGTTAGCTTGTTCAACTACAATAGCCATAATTTCTCCTTGAAATATTTTTTTTAGTCACATGTTCTTCATTGACTGGTTTTGTAAAATTCTATCTATCCTCCCAGACCAGACATTGGGAGATATATTTGATTATTCCGTCCCATTCGTCCTCTAGAATAGATCATCAAAACTTCTCATTTTTCCTATAAAATATGTGATGGATACGTTTTGTTTCAGTTCTGCTAAAGGTCAGTATCAAATCTTCCTTAGCTCTTCGTACTAGTCTAAATAAGCTCAACTTGAATTTGGACTCATTTTTCTCAAACCAACCTACTTAACAAAAAATGATTTTCATAAGAAATCACTATTTTGTGTACCACATTTCCTGTCACAGTATCTCACTGCTGGTATTTAAAATCTGAAGTTCTATATATTCCAAGACATTTCTTAATTTCTCGCCACCGTAATAATAATAATTTTCATTGTGTCATTGCATTATTTTATTCTTAGGATAACTTCCTCAGTGTTCCCTTATTTAAAACTGAATTTCCCTGTGCAAATGATTTCTGTTTTCAGAATTACCTGTTTTTATATTAATATCCTAATCCATTCTCACTTTCTGCTCATAACTTACATATTTCCCAAGCTTTGAAAATTTGACGTTCAAAACAGTTTGCCTTTTTAAGTAAAAACCTATAATGATGGAACTAGTAACAGAATTCTATTCCTGTATACCACTACTGCCTAACCAACATAATTGAAAGGTGCTGATAAGAAGAAGCCCTTATTAAGCTAGCAGGTGTCTTTCAGTCTTCCATCTTAAAAGAATTAACACTGAGCACATAGCAACTATATGAATATTAATACATCATTTTAAAATTAAAAAAATTTAAGCAATAAAGTATGAATATATTTTGGTTATTTGATAATTCATTCCCCAGTTTATTGCTTACACAGAAAATAGTTTTCACCCCAGAGAACAAAACTGAAACTAATAATGAAAGGGATTTAGATTTTTTCATTTTACTTTGAGATAGTTTATGTGACTTTATAATTACATTATTTCATACTTCATAACAGGAAGTGATTATCATTTACCATACTAAAAAATTGGGTAAATTCTTTCTATAACATTCCTGCTTGTTGATAGTATAGTTACAAGGTTTATTCTCCTTTTTAAAATACTTATCTTAGGGTGCCTGGGTGGCTCAGTTGGTTAAGCAACTGCCTTCGGCTCAGGTCATGATCCCGGAGTCCTGGGATCGAGTCCCACATCAGGCTCCCAGCTCCATGGGGAGTCTGCTTCTCCCTCTGACCTCCCCTCTCATGCTGTCTCACTCTGTCTCTCTTTCTCAAATAAAATAAATAAAATCTTTCAAAAAATACTTATCTTTATAAATATGTTGGGAATTCTTTTATGGAAACATTGTACCAATTATTGACCATGTAATTATTGTCTATCCTGTACAAGTCTTCTTGATTATGTCTAGATTTCCGTAAGCCATTCATTTTTTTCAAACATGCTTATGAACACTTGACTCTGTGTCATTCATTCTTCTACAAAAGGACATATACATAAAAAAATAAAACTAGGATGTTCCTTTCCCTCAAGAAAAAAAAATACAGAAATTCTCCATGCCTTAGTTTCCAGTTCTAAATTAAAGATCATGGTACCAACCCTATGTTTTAAGAACTAATTGATTTAATGCAGTGATGAGTATAGCATTGTGTCTTGTGCATGAGATACACTCAATAAATGTTAGTCTATCATTGCATCAATATTTTTGATGGTCACATCATAGAAGAGACTCACTTTGAACATATATTTTATTAAATATTCTAAATGTCTGTGTATTTGCTTTGGGCCATTTTGAAATATATGCAGTTGATTTCTTCGTACCTAGGTTGGAAATCTTACATTATTTTTCATCCTTTCAGATATGGTCAGTTTTTCTACCTAGATTAGATTTTGATTTAATGAACCTGGAATGCCTCTCAATTTTACATAGTATAAACATTTTATCAGCCTTCTACCCATGTCAACACATTCATCACAAATGCAATAATAAACATCACAGAACCGATTAATTCTCAAAAACCTTTCTAAATGCTGCTAGAAATTTATCTTGAGTTTCACACTAATTTTCCCATAAGAAAATTTGATCGTGGGAGATTAATTTAGGATGTTTTAAGTATCCCTAAGTATAATTTTCTTTGGAACAAATTATCTATTATTTAAACGACTGTTGGGTGATCATGTCAAATCCATTATTACATTATGGTTACTATATATTTTTGAGATCCCATGATATAATTAAGTGTCATGCCATGACTTGTTGCCAAATGCAAGATACATCACAGGCATTAATGCATTTTCCAAAATTCTTGCACACTGCATTGCACAGACTCATGTCATGTTTTGCACTCATTTTGCAGCCAAATGTTCTACCCCTGAGCTCTGCCCCCATGCATTCATTTTGTAGAACCAGTTTCAGGAAATAAGTTTGTCAAAATACTGATAATGAAGATCATTTAAAATTCTTTTTTTTTTAATTTAGCATATTTTATTTAATGTACTATATCCAAATTTTATCATTTCAACATACAATCAACATAAAAAAATATTAATGTGATATTTTGCATTTTTTTTGCACATCTTCAAAATCCAGTGTGTATTTTATAGCACATCAGACTGGATCTTTTTTTCTCCCATTTTATTTTATTTTATTTCTTTTCAGTGTTCCAAAATTCATTGTTTATGCACCACATCCAGTGCACCATGCAATCCGTGCCCTCCATAATACCCACCAGCAGGCTCACCCATCTCCCCACCCCCCTCCCCTCCAAAACCCTCAGTTTGTTTCTGAGTCCACAGCCTCTCATGGTTTGTCTCCCCTCTGATTTCCCTCAACTCTCTTCTCCTCTCCATCTCCCAGTGTCCTCTGTGTTATTCCTTATGCTCCATAAGTAAGTGAAACCATATAATTGACTCTCTCTGCTTCACTTATTTCACTCAGCATACTCTCTTCAGAACGTTAGATACTCCAGTACCTTAACTTTTGCATATAGTTCATGAAGTTAAACAGAAATTTAAAATTCTTAAATATCCTTTCACTCTTTTTTTTTTTTTTTTTCTTCAAAACTTCATGAGCTATATGCAAAAGTAAAGGTACTGGAGTATCTAACTTTTTTTTCCCCCCTCAGTTTTTAAACTTCCTCTTAGGGCTGATGCAAATCTTTTTGAGAAAGAAGTCCATTCTGTGATATAGAATGTCAACTTTCAAAATAATTTGTGTGAAACACTAAAAAGATTGTTGGAAATGAATACAGTAAAAAAAAATGTTCACTGGTCAGAAAAATGAGAATTAGAGTTAAACCAGATTAAATAGATTTATTCACTATAAGACTTATCAATGCCTTAGCACATAAAATATAGTGAAGTAGTCCAGGGTAGGTATGGAAGCTTCTGTTTCCTTATTCACTGAGCATTACTCATTAAGCAATGTCACATTTTCTTTCTGTCAGAGATTATCTTTCAAGCTTGGTTTTCTCCCAAATTCATTTGGAAAATTCTGGCTTAGGAGAGCCTTGGCTTAAAACTTCTCCCAGGACCACTGAGGCAGGGTAAGAATTTAGGCTGTAAGTGTATAAGCACTCAAAATCAAATTGCTTTCCTCAAGCAGTGGCTGTGTACTTGAAAGGACTTGATTATTATAAAATTGGAAGGTGAAGAGGAAGATCAAGTTTATGCTTACTTTTAAATATTAATTAGTATCAATGTATATTCTGTATATTATAAAGCATTGCAAAAATAAAACTGTAAATTATAATCTTGCAGGGGCATAGGACCATTTTATTTCTTCATTAAGGTGTTCTCCTCTCACAGAATTCTGTCATTATTTGAAAGTCCCCAAAATGTCCAAATGCCCATTAGAAATATATAGAAAAACAGTTTTTGAAGACATTAATTATGTTAGCTTTAATGCCCAGTTAAATTATTGTAATATTTATATATCTGGGGAAAAAGAAACCCCACAGAACTGTTAGATGAGTACTTTAGTGTAATTTTCAGCTTGTCATAGCTCTGGATGATCTTTTCTCATCAATGTTACAACAAAATAGGGAATTAAATAGATACATTTATTCCTCTATTTTTTTTATCAATTTCCCCAAGTCATCCTTGTTCATTTTGAGTTGTTTATACGAGCTACATAAGCCTACCTACTTATTATTCTCACATACATAGTATTTTATTTGTTATTGGAATGAAAGCAATACATATAAGTATGCTATAATTTCAAATACAACTGTACATTTTCATGGTGTGCATTTTGCATTCATTTCACACACTATGGATATAATGGATAAAGCAAAAATCTTACAATTAACTCATAGATAGGGGAAAAGGTACAAATCCATGTGGCTTATAGCTTATCAAATTTCTATAAATCATATAGGAAAAATAGAAAAATACTTAATAGGAAAGACATTTTAAATATTTTATCAAATGGGATAGAAAGTCTCAACCTTCTTGAACTAAAACATGGAGAAAATGCATTCTGCGTAATTATGTACTTTTCAGGTGATAAACTCTATCTCTCTGGCATTGAAGCTACAATGTTACAGAGAGAATTCTTGTAACTGTTAAAAGTTACAGAGAGAATTCTTGTTTGGTGGTATTTACCTCTATTACACACAGTAAGAAACAGCACACCTGGAGACTTGATGACCCATTTGTTCTTTTGTTTTTTTTTTTTTTCCCCTCAAAATATCTATGTGGCATTTCATCAACATTACTGTTCATATGGGTAGCATATGCTAGCTTGAAGTAAATGCCAGCATAGCAAGAAAAATTCTAAAGGCATAATAACATCTTGAACATTCTGGGTAAGGGCTTATATTTTCGTGTGTAAAGAATGGCCATTTAAAAAAAAAAAAGAGCAGGGGCACCTGGGTGGCTCAGTGGGTTAAAGCCTCTACCTTCAGCTCAGGTCATGATCCCAGCATCCTGGGATCGAGCCCCGCATCGGGCTTTCTGCTCCGCAGAGAGCCTACTTCCCTTCCTCTCTTCTCTCCTCTCTGCCTACTTGTGATCTCTGTCAAAAAATAAAAAAAAATAAATAAAAAAATTTAGGGACTCCTGGGTGGCTCAGTTGGTTAAGCGGCTGCCTTCGGCTCAGGTCATGATCCCAGCGTCCTGGGATCGAGTCCCACATCCGGCTCCTTGCTCAGCAGTGAGCCTGCTTCTCCCTCTGCCTCTCCCTGCCACTCTGTCTGCCTGTGCAAGCTCCTGTGCTCTCTATCTGACAAATAAATAAATAAAATATTTTTTTTTACTTTATTTAAGCTTTATTTAAACATATGATGTAACCCCACCACCCTCACCCAACCCCTCTTCCCCCCACCCCCCTCAGTTTGTTTTATGACATTAAGAGACTCTTTTGGTTTTTCTCCCTCCCGATCCCATCTTCTTTCATTTTTACTTTTCCTACCACCTTAACTCCCACCCCCGTTGCATCTCCACTTCCTCATATCAGGGAGATCATGTGGTAGTTGTCTTTCTCCAGTTGACTTATTTCGCTAAGCATAATACGCTCTAGTTCCATCCATGTCATCGCAAATGGTAAGATTTCATTTCTTTTGATGGCTGCATAGTATTCCATCGTATATATATACCACCTCTTCTTTATCCATTCATCTGTTGATGGGCATCTAGGTTCTTTCCATAACTTGGCTATTGTGGACATTGCTGCTATAAACATTCGGGTACACGTGCCCCTTTGGATCACTACGTTTGTATCTTTAGGATAGATACCCAGTAGTGCAATTGCTGGGTCATAAGGTAGCTCTATTTTCAATTTTTTGAGGAACCTCCATACTGTTTTCCAGAGTGGTTACACCAGCTTGCATTCCCACCAACAGTGTAGCAGGGTTCCCCTTTCTCCGCATCCTCGCCAGCATCTGTCATTTCGTGACTTGTTCATTTTAGCCATTCTGACTGGTGTGAGGTGGTATCTCATTGTGGTTTTGATTTGTATTTCCCTGATGCCCAGTGATATGGAGCACTTTTTCATGTGTCTGTTGGCCATCTGGATGTCTTCTTTGCAGAAATGTCTGTTCATGTCCTCTGCCCATTTCTTGATTGGATTATTTGTTCTTTGGGTGTTGAGTTTGCTAAGCTCTTT
>RCUC01159617.1:0-49069 GCA_003697995.1 Taxidea taxus jeffersonii
CCCAGAAATTCTGATGCTGGCTCAGTTCTCGCCGTTTGATCGCAGACGAGCCCCCAGAATGTTGGGGTTCGTTATCAAAGGAACGAGACTGAGACAAAGTGAAAGTTATGCAAAGCTTTATTCTATGCCAAGCATTAGAAGTCAGACTGACCGGCCAGGGCCGCCTCCGAGGAGAGCGACCCCGTCCCGATCTCGCAGGCTGGTTTTATAGGGCATAACCGCAGACCCAAGGTACGTGGTATTGTTAAGGCCTTTACTCCCGGAATCGATACCCGGAACCGATACCAGGAACTGCTGGGGCGTTTAGAACCGCTGGGGTGTTTATTCCCAGAATGAAGTCCGTAGATGTAAACAACAATATGGAGTCGCTCTGGCTAAGTAGGCCCTAGTAGTTAAACAGGTTTTAACATTAAATTGGCCCTAATATAGGGTGCGGGATTTGGGAAGGCATCACAGAAAAGGAGAGCTGGAAGTAGCCAAGAAGAATGAGAAAGTGGAGAATTTCTGGAAAGAAGGAGAAGGCATCCATGTTGGGGAGGATAAAGGAGAGGGAACACAGACAAAAGCAAGGAGGTAGGCATTAGTAAGGCTGTCAGGACAACGGGCAGGCAATTTTAGCTTTATTTTTACTTGGAGTAATGTGAGGTATTATTTATAAGGTCAAGGGAGATTTTGGCCTTTGTGCCTGGGCTGGTCCTGGAACTAGAAAGAACCACCAAAGTTTAGAAGATTGGAAATGGGGCACCTGGGTGGCTCGGTCACTAAGCATCTGCTCAGGTCATGATCCCAGGGTCCTGGGATCGAGCCTCACATCGGGCTCCCTGCTTGGCAGGATGCCTGCTTCTCCCTCTCCCAACCCTCCTACTTGTGATCCCTCTCTTGCTGTGTCTCTGTCAAATAAATAAATAAAATCTTAAAAAAAAAAAAGAAGATTGGTAATGACCCTGATGTCCTTGGGCTACAGTGGAGCTGGGCTCCTAGGGCCATGGCCCTTGGAGGAGCTAAGAGGGTAGAGGAGGCCTGAGATACGCAGGAGGAGGGAGATTCTCCATGCACTCACCTGTCTGGCCAGTCCGGGGCACGTGTGCGGCCCACCTCTTGCTACTTTCCTTCTCAGCATTTAAGCAGGTACTTGTGTGGAGAACACATTCTTTAGAGATTGAAGGAAACTTGGATGATCATGTAGGTTAAGTAGAATGTGATTTTGAGATAAAATCATCATGTTTTAAAGAAAAGTTCCATGGAGTCTTTTCAAAGAAAATGATTTCCCTGAGAATTAGACCTTCTGGAACAATATATTTATATCTGCTTACGCGTTCTTTAAAACACAACCCATTCCTGATGCTGAGGCATTTGTTACGAAGGGGAATTGGGAGAGGGTGAGGGAGAACCATTTCCCAATGCTCTTCAGATGTGCCCTGTGTGCACATGTTGGAGAGACCGTGGAAGAATCCTATGTCGTGAGCCACTGGGAACAATTTAAGATCTCAGAGTATAAAGTTCGTCCTCTGATGTGGTTCCCTTTCTTTAGAATTTACCGGCTAGTGCTAACACAGAGACCAGAAGAAGCCGTGGGAATGTTTGTACCTACAAACTCCAGACGGCTTTGGAGCAAAATCACCATGACTGAGTCATAACCGGATGCACCCGCTCCTTTAGCACTTGCCTCCTTGGCTGTGGAACGTCAAGTCTGGCATGAATCCAGATGTTTATTAACAAAGATGGTATAAAACATTCTAAATAAGGGAAGAGTCACATTCGTCACCGTGCAAATAATGTGCGTGACAACTCCCATAAAAGCCATAAAAGCAGAAGGTATTCAGGAGCTCAGACAAAGGAGCTGAGGTAGATCTTTTATCCCTACGCAGGTGATACACAAAAGGAACCAGCCATTGTGTATCTTTCCCCCGGGAAGAACGGAAAGGATATTTAAATAAGTAGAATGCTTCCATTTCTTTAATTTAAGACAAGTAGATTCTTCTTAAAAGAAAGGGAAAATGGTTTCTTTTTAAAGCACCTAACTGCTGGCAGCTGGTCCTCTGAGCGTCCAAGTCATACACTGCTTGCCGGGACAGTTTGCCAACTTCCAGACACAAGTTCTGCCTTTAAAATTCTTACCACAGTCAGGTTTGAAGAAAGGGGAGCCCTGAATGCCCCATACAAAAAGACCTGTGTATTCATATCCAGCCTTGGCCATTGTCAATATTTTTTGTCATCAGATAACTTATGTGCCCAATTATGTAATATTCACAGTTAATATATTTCTACTAGCTCTAAAGGAACTAAAGTCAGTTGATTGTGTATGTCATGAAGTATCAAGGGAAATTCCCAAGTTACCGTGTGTCCTTTCCTTTTCCCTGGATAATGATACCTGACATCAATCAAGTAGCCTTAGAAATTACAGAAGGACAGTTGTAGGGATAAGAGGAAGTTCTCCTTCCTTCATCCTTAAAATCATAAAAGTTCTCATTTCAACCACCATCGTACCTGAAGTTAGCAGTTTGTTTCATCTGTAATTTGCTCTGTATAACAATGAGAACGATTTTCATTATTCGTGGTGTATCAGTCTGTTCCTTTCCTTGCCCCCATTAACAACAAAAACCCACGCAGTTTTCAGCCATTATCATTTTTCTCCTGATAAACCATCTGTGACATGGAGACCTTGAAGCTGGGAGTTGTGGCCACAATGCTCAACAGACTGTGCACACAGCTTTTTCAGAGGTAACTGCTGTAAAAAATCAGCTCCACTCTTTCTCTTACAGTTTTTCTCTCTCTCCTTTTTATTTGTCTAATGTCATGTGAGTTCACGTGAATCCAGCCAGCGGTGTTTTACCCGACAATAGGAACTACATTTAGGGCTCCTGCTGGGCGCTAGAGCTGTCCTTTCCCCCTCCTTTCAGCTCCTACGTGGAGGGGCTGGAAGGAAAACGTTCTCACTACAGAGCCACTTTGTCGGGCTTTCATTGAGTCTTCTCTTACAGGGTTCAGGAGCTGTGTGCCTTCTGAGTAGGCTAGGTCCGTGTGAACTGATCCAGCCACAAGAAAGTGAAAAGGAGTCAGATAACAAAGTCTCGTCCCAACCAACTGGTTTCATAAATAAAAAAGCATATCTAGCTTGAGCGCTCCAGAGTCTGCTGGTTTTGACTTCAAGTCTTCATGAAGTTTAAGTGATACTGGTAATATGAAGATAATGTTAAAAAATCAATGATTAAAGTAGATTTAAAATAGATGCTAACGAATCAGTTTCGTGTCTGTGTATGCATTAGTGCTCTTCAGAGAAACAGAACCAACAGGATATACATGTGTATATATCCATAATTAGGTATCAGTCGGGAATGCAAGAAGTCATTTGGACAAGACAGTGCTTTTATTCCCCGTAAGATGTATCCCAAGGACGAGGGATTACAGCTCTTATTTAGTCACAGACACCACACATAACTGTGTACAGATACTGTGTGTAGTTATGCAGTTACTGTACACGCGCAGCCCGGGTGTGCCCTGCCGAGTCCATGCTGGCTGGTGGTACCTGGTGTTCTCTTGTCTTTGGAGGAAGCTTTCCTGTATTAACGGACATATGTAAGGCCATTATAAACCCACTTAAATAGTAATTTTAATGTCTACTCAAGCAAAGAACCAGGTTTTTGCCTCAAAGATAGAACTTGTTTCATATATATTTTTGGAATTATGAAATAAGGGTGGACATTGTACATGTTTATATGTATCTGTGTGTGTGTGCACTTGTGTGTATGAATTTTTCTTTTGTAGCAAGCCACTGAGTGTGTGTAATTGGAAGAAACCTTGTGTTCAGCTCATAATGCTTTTGGGGGTGAACCACATTTTATCTTTTTGGTTGAATTTTATTTTTTCTCTGAGAGTCTCTGAACCAGTGATGGAACTGGGTCCGCAAGAGGGGGTCTCACCTGCTACCTCCTGGACCCTCCTCTGTTCTCTTCTTTCTTAACTGAGCTGTAGAACCCTTGCCCATTTCTTCTTTACTTCAAAAGAAGAAGAACACAAACATGGAAAGAAATATTAAGCTGAAGAAGGAAATATACATTCGAGGGGAAGAAAATGTCCTGTCATACATTAGTTGAAAAGAAAGCCCAGTGCTCTACTCTTCTATAAGAATGGGTAGCCATCAGCTCATTCGAGGAACAGAATTCATATTAATGGTATGTAAATGAAGTCAACATAATTGTTTCTCCTAAGTAGGTTTGTAACAGGCCTAATTTTGTTTTGTATCCCATGAGACTTTTATATTTTTAGTGATGATAAGAACAGGTCAGATTATACTGTACAAAGCTGAGAGTTTAGGATATATCTTTTTGATAGTAAATTATTTCTTTGAAGTAAATCATCTCTTATAGGCAGTTTAGCTTCCTGGTAAAAATAATTTCTCTCAAATCAGGTAAGAGGAAAAGTTTATTACTTGCCTTATTCTACTTGGGACTAGGTTTCATAATAACTATGCTAATAACAGAGAAAAACAGATAAAAACAGATAAAAACAGAGATGTAGATGTTAATGTCATGCGGGGAGGATTAATGACTTTTGGAGACATTTCTCATCTAGTCTGATCTGACTTCTTTTAGATGGGAGATATTATTGGCATCTGAATTGGACAAGAAAAATAAAATTGAGCACAATTAGAGACAAATAAATCAATCTTTTGAACAATAATACTGAGAAATATTTCTAATGTAGAGTTTATAGTGAATTTTAAATCTCATTTGTTAGTTGCTATGTCCCAGAAATTTAACTATACTCAAAGCTGGTTTGATTCTGAGTTTTCTCCCTATTTAATGGTTAGGCATTTCTTTGAATCCCGGACATTTTTCCTTTGCAACATAAATGAGATGAATCTGGTACATGTATTAAGGAACTGGAAAATACTGTGTCAATTGTGTGGTTTGGGAAAACATATCATGATACAGATGTTAAGTTCAGGATATTTATCTTCTTTACAGAATATGAGTATTACTAAGCCAGGTATTAGATATTTTCAAATATTTCTTTAGTTAATTTGATACAAGGCCTAGAGATTAGTTCAAGTGATGATCTATCTCAGATGTTCAGGAGAAGCGTACTAGGAAGGACACGCACAGGCCGTGAGTGCTTCTGTTCTCCCGCGAGTATTTACTGGGTGTTTGACACGCGGCTCAGGGCCTGCGCTGGGTGCTGGGTGAGCTTTGCTCTTGCAGAGGCGCGGTCCCTGCTCTTCCGGGACTTCGGCTCGCGCGGTTCGGTTGTGCGACACACACACACACACACACACACACACACACACACACGCACACACACGCGCGCGCGCAGCTGCTTGGTGACGGGCTCTGTAAATGGTGCTCAGATGGACAGCAACTCTGTGGCGGTTGTGGTGGCGGAGATGTCCCCTAGACCGGCAGGTCAGGAAAGATGCCTCTGGTTTGACACTCATGCCAGCGCGCTCAGGATGCGGAGACTGGCAGAGAGCTACCGAGAGCCTCACAGAAAGAAAGAGGAGCAGGTGTGAAAGCCCAAGGAAGGAAAGACCCTGGGGAATTCCTGAAACGGAAAGAAGGTCAATGAGACCAGAGCCCCGAGAGCGAAAGGGAGAAGGGGCGGGTGGGGAGAGGGGAGAGAGGGGAGAGCGGCAGAGCTTGGGCTGAGTCCAGGCTGTCGTGACCCTTGCAGGCATCAGGGACACAGGCACGTGGAAGCCACTGGCGGGTTTTGTATAAAGGTAAGTAGGACGTGATCATTCAACAGATTTGAAAACTCATGATATTTATTTCATGCTTTTAAAAGTAGAGGATTTTAAGCTTTTTTCACTTATGATGTTCCATATTCTGGGCTTTTGTTGTTTTTTGCCTGAGAGTCATTTTCGGTAGAGAGGTTAACATCGCCTATAATAATTAGGTAACATTTAGGAGAGGGGAAAGCTTCTGTAGCCTGGCACTGGGAAGGTTGTTTAGTCACGCTGCCATGCTGAACTCTGAATGTCGGAAGTAAAATGTGGTAATTTTAAGGCAGCAACCTAGGAAAATTTGCTTCGATGTGTGCTAACATTTTGTCATATTACCGACTACGTCTTTCAAAAACCCTAGTAAGGGGTTATATTTTTCAAAGAAAGCCTAGAAATATGATATAATAGTTTTCAAATACCATTTTAGCAAAGCTATTGTCTACTACTCTCTGAGTGACCTCGAAGTGGCATAAATCCTTTCAAGCCTTGTGTGTCAACCCGGAGAATGACAGAAAATACTGAGGCTTTCATGATCAAATAATGCTTTCTCAGGAAACAAAAGGAAACATTTCTTTCCATCCAGACCAAGCAGAAACCCACAGCAAATGCAGTAACAAGAGCATGTTATTTCCCTGAAAAGATGAAATATTTCACGGTGATTTTGAGTGTGCATATGTTCTTCGACTTGTTGAAAATGAAAGAATGGAGTTTGTTGCTTTAGGAGAAAGAATAAAAGTACCAAGCCCTACACTTAAAAAGAGAGAGAGAGAGAGAGAGAGCCATGTGTCATACTAATAAAAGGGATTATCAAATATAAGGCGACGCATATGAGCCACATATGTTTTCTCTAAAAGTGCAAAATATTTACGCGTTCACAAATGTATAGTTTGTAAAACCAGCTAAACCCCCAGGTTATAGGTGAAAGCGGTCAGAACTCTTCTCTGCTTGCCTGCAACATATTCTGTCTGTGCTAACCTGTGCCCTTTTCTCTAGTCCTCAGTTTTCTCCCAGGTGAAAGCAAAGACGAAGTGGCCAGGGGCCACCTGCCGTCTGTGCACTTGCCCGGAGTGT
The DNA here is from genome assembly GCA_003697995.1 of Taxidea taxus jeffersonii. NCBI lineage: Eukaryota > Metazoa > Chordata > Mammalia > Carnivora > Mustelidae > Taxidea > Taxidea taxus. The sequence continues at coordinate 6,794 of RCUC01159617.1, forward strand.
GCTTGGTGGCCGACCCACCCCGCCCCACCCCGCCCGACACCTCTGTCCAGGTGCTGGGGACTCCACGCCCTACTGTGGTTAAGTCCGGTTCCCAGAGATGTTTCCTTCACTCCTTAGAAAGTCCTAGGAAGAAATGACACATGCTGTGGTCATGATTGATTACACTGAACAGGAAGGAGACTAAAAGACCATAAGGAGGCTTACATTAAGGAGGAATTTTACTCCAGGGGCACATCATTGTTAAGTTTCTTGGTTAACAGTCTTTCCTGCAGTTTATTAGTCTCTGACCTTGTGCTGCTGATTTGAAACTCCGTAACCTGCTGCTGATTCTGTGTTCTCTTGTCTTGCCTGCTTTGGAAAGAGGAAAAAGGTGTTAAAATACTTAGGATGACGCTAATGTTACACTAAAAGGTGGAGTAGAAGTTGGTGTGTGGCTGGTTTGGCCAGTTGGGTCTGAGCCGAGAACAGGAGTCACTCGCTAATAAGACGTAGCCCTTTTGTTAAGGCTCATGTGCTGACACTCTCCTAATTTCATCACATACTTCAGAAAAGAATCTGAATGGAAATACTTGGACATATCTTCAGTGAAGTTATTTGATGTATGTCCGGAATGAATCCTTAAAGAAATTCTATAAACTAGATTTATTCCAATTTTAAATAAAAAACCAAGTATCAGAAAAATTAAATGATGCATCCAAAATCACAAGTGATAACTGCTGGGACAGAAATTGTCCTATGGATGAAGGAGATTAGTAATCATGGACCTGTTGGTTTTCCCCTTGCTTCACCAGCACGCTAAACCCACCATTTCTGCAATATTAAATATGAGGATAACGAGGGCACGACACAATCAGAATTGCAGCATCAACTTTTAAGGTATTTAAAAGCCTCTATTGTGTATTCATGGCAACAATTAAGCTCCTGGTCAGGCCAAAGGGTGCGAATGTTTAAATGAATCTTTTTCTGCCATCCATTATCAAATTGGAAAATCAATACTAACAGGAGAAGCACAAAAGCAACGACTAAGTTTGTTACACGTGATCAGAAAATGAAACACATCTACATGTTAGAGTCGCTTTCAATTTATGGTGACATTTACAGAAAATACTCTGCAATATTTGGCAAAGTTAAAAGAGAGACTGCTCCCCAATTAAGCAGAGGATCAAAGAGGGAAGATTAGGGAGGGAAGTGTTGTCTATTTTTTTTTTTTTTTAAGAAGCAAATGTTTGGAAAGGTCAGGCTTTGAGTGAGCTAACCTCCACCACTTTTAGTATTCAGGTTGACTAATGAGCACTTCACTCATCATTCTAATGGATGCATTTATGCAGAGAAAGAATAATAAAGTGCTTTTCGATAACTGGTGCCATTGACACCTCTATACCCAAAAGCTAAATAATTTCTCTATTATCTACTTAACGTCTAAAAAATCTGAGAGCTGAATATAAACTATAATTTTATACTACAGTATTTTGTATTAGGTGCTTTAGAACCCTGAATCAGCCATGCAACCAATATTTATTGAGCTTCTGCTATGTGCCACGCACTGTTCTAAGATGTAGAAACAGTATGGACAAAGTCCCTAACCTCATGGAGATTCTATTCTAGAATGTCTTTGCAGGAGTTATCTAGGTACAGTTAAGAAAAGTCGTTCTTGTGGTGATAACATTTTCCCTCTCTGAATATAGATTTGGGATGTTTTAAAGGATCTGCATAGATCTCAGCACCCTCTTGAAGAATGTGGGAGTCCCTTTTGTCCAAAGAAAACTAACAGTTGTAAAACTTTAAATCTTAAGTTGGTTGCGAGGGTATATAATGTCTACTCTCTCCTCTACCTTTTCCTTAAGCATTATGTCAGTTTTAAGAAACAAGTTCCTGTTTTGGGATTGCCTGCAATCATAGGGATCTAAAGCGGAAGAAACAAAATCCTTGCAAAAGGAAACTATCTTTAGTGTTTTTAAGTGGTTTCTATTCAGGTGGTAAATAAGGTTTAGTTAGAGATAGTGGGGCCTTTGGGTCCAATAAGTTGGTAAAAAATGTATATATTCAGTTTATTCCTACATCATAATGAGGGTGTTCCTCTAAAAAATGTTTTTTATAAATAATCTGCATATTACCAATTTTTAATTTGGTATAATAACATTTAATAAGCATTATCTATATTACATATTCTTTTCCCTATGTTTCCCATGTTCCTATTCAATTGCAAATAAAACTTGAAAAACAACAACAAAAAAATAAGTTGGAAACTCAAAATAGAAGCCTCTTGCTGGGAGATTTATTTTGCAAATGAATATATTGTGCTTTGTGAAGTCCTGCAACTGAGAAACCTCTTTAACCCAGTGATTATTAACCATATTTGGCCAGGGAAATATTTTCATGTATCAATAATTAGCAGTTTGAGAAACTCTTCTCAAATAAGAGATGGACTCTTGACCATCCAGAAGGAGGATTCCTTCAAGATTTCACTAGGCTTCTGTCTTGCTATATATTCTAATAACCTGAGGAAGTACATAATTATAATACAGACTGCCTCAGAGATATTGTGGGTTTGGTTCCAGATGACGGCCACAATGTGATTATGACAATAAAGCGGTCAAATGAATTTCTCAGTTTCCTAGAGCATATAAAAGTTATGATTTCACTGTACTGTATTCTCTTAAATGTGCATAGCATTATGTCTAAAAAATGTACAAGTGCTAATTAAATGATTTATAGTTAAAAAGTGTTAGCTGATGTGGGGAATAAAGGCAGAAGAAAAAAATTAGATTTCCTTACAATTTACAGCCCATTGACAAGTCCTTGAGACAAGCAGAGTGACCTTCCTCTAGGAACTCAAGTGCCTCGATGTTAACACTTTGTTAAGGGCAAAAGGCAATCTTACCCTAACATTATCCCAACCTCCAGGATCCTGTAAGTCTACTTTAACATATAAAAATTCCTTTGGAAACTTCCTTTATCTCTAACCGCCCAAGGTATATATTAGCAATCATCCCCCAAGCATACCGACCACTGATAGACATCTGAAGGGTCTCATGACTAAGGTTTCACTAGACAGTGATAACTGACCTTTTCCTAACCATAGCTAGCCCCCTCCAGGTCCTGGAAGCCTTGCTTCCAAAATCCCTTAGAGACTTAACCGCCTCCTGACTTGAAAGTATATAATCTGTTGCTCTTGGCAATCAGCGCAGCTCTTTCTGCCCAGAGGTCCTGTCCCGGGGCTTTAATAAAATCACTATTTGCACCAAAGACGTCTCAAGAGTTCTCGACTGTTCACACCGAACCCCGACATTTCCACATCAGTAACTATCATCTGGGCTTTGGCAAGTTGTAATCATTGATCACAGATCACCATAACAAATACAATAATAATGAAAATTACCAAGATGTGATACAAAGACACAAAGTGAGCAGATGCTGTTGGAAAAACGACAGTAATAGACTTGCTCAAAGCAGGGTGGCCACGAAGCTTCCCTTTGTAAAAAAGTGCAGTGTCTAGGGAGTCTAGTAAAACAAAACTCAATAAAATGAGATATGCCTATGCTGCCCATCTCCAATGTCTGTAATTGGCTTTTATTCTAGTATGGCTGCCATCTTTTTCTGCCCTTGCAATTACAAATCTGTTTAGCCCCCCTTTGCTACTGAACCAGCTGCTTTCTTCTTCCTAACTAAAATACAATCCACGGTACCCTGATGAGTTCTTCTTCTTTTCCCCCCTTCAGTATACCTGTTCTTTTAGTTTTACAGGTTGTTTTAAATTTCTGAGGTGGCAACGCAATATTTATGATTTCTGGCTTTCATCAAAAAATAATTTTAAATGAGGATTAAATTGTATCACATGCTGAATTTTATCTTTCACATTTTAAAATCTGTTCTACCTGGACAATAATATATTTATTAAATATTTACAATATTTATTATAAGCATCCAAAATACTGACTTTCATATTCTTTATGCCATCTGCATTTCTATTAAGAGCCTCGTAAATCAGAGATGGCTTGTCTTTTATTTAAAGATACGATGATGCTTTAACAATCAAAACATATTCCAAGTTGCCTTTCCTGGCAAATTAATGTCTGCAGAGCATTTTTCCAATAGTAAGTGAAATGTTGCAATTTGTTTTGGTGAAGTCCATGTTGTATTAGGATAAATGCTAATTTTTAGGTAATTCCTTAAATAAAAGATAAAGATGGAAGAAACAGCCTTTTTTTTTTTAAAGATTTTATTTATTTATTTGTCAGAGAGAGAGAGCACAGGCAGACAGAGAGGCAGGCAGAGGCAGAGGGAGAAGCAGGCTCCCTGCCGAGCAAGGAGCCCGATGTGGGACTTGATCCCAGGACACTGGGATCATGACCTGAGCCGAAGGCAGCCGCTTAACCAACTGAGCCACCCAGGCGTCCCGAAACAGCCTTTTTTAATGGCAAAGACATTTTTAAAATATGATGAACAGCTATAAGGATACTGCCTGGAATTCTTATGCAAAGATGCAAAGTAGCCTAGAAGATACAAAGTCACTAAAAAGTATTCCTAAAATAAAAAATAATCAGACGGAAAACCAGAAATATCTGATAACAAGGTGATGGGTGAAATAGGTTAAGGGGATTAAGAATACACTTATCATGATGAGCACTGAATAATGATGTATGGGATTATTGAATCACTATCCTGTACACTTGAAACTACTTGTAAATTCAGAGAAGCAGCTTCATTTCTGCTGGGGCTATAACATTATATGATAACTATACTGGAATTAAAATACAAAGTTAATAAAAATAAAAGCTACAAAAATACAGATGAATTAGTGCAAGTTAGTCATCATTGAAATAAAACTTCTCCAGAGAGAAACTACATTGTAAGAAGTATTTATTTATTTATTTTAAGATTTTATTTATTTATTTGGCAGACAGAGATCACAAGCAGGCAGAGAGGCAGGCAGAGAGAGAGGGGGAATCAGGCTCCCCGCTGAGCAGAGAGCCCGATGCGGGGCTCGATCCCAGGACCCTGGGATCATGACCTGAGCTGAAGGCAGAGGCTTTAGCCCACTGAGCCACCCAGGCGCCCTGTTAGAAGTATTTAGATCAGGGGCACTGGGTGGCTCAGTCAGTTAAGTGTCTGACTTTGGCTTGAGTCAAGATCCCAGGGTCCTGGGATGGCTCCCTAAGTCAGGCTCCCTGTTCTCCGGGATCCTGCTTCTCCCTCTCCTTCTTGCTCATGCTCTCTCTCTTGCTGTCTCTCTTTCTCTCTCTCAAATAGATAAATAGAATCTTTAAAAAAGAGAAATACTTTTGATAGCTGCATAGTATTCCATCGTATATATATACCACTTCTTCTTTATCCATTCATCTGTGGATGGACATCTAGGTTCTTTCCATAACTTGGCTATTGTGGACATTGCTGCTATAAACATTCGGGTACACGTGCCCCTTTGGATCACTACGTTTGTATCTTTAGGATAGATACCCAGTAGTGCAATTGCTGGGTCATAAGGTAGCTCTATTTTCAACTTTTTGAGGAACCTCCACAAAAAAAAAAAAAAAAAAAAGAGAGAAATACTTAGATCAAATAGCATGCCTTTTTTTTTTCTTATTAAGGCAAATGTAACAGAGATATTAAATTTTTTTAAATCACTGACTTTGTCCCCATAAGAAAATTATTTTCATTTTGACATCTTACATCCAGCCTTCATTCTCTTTCTCATTAATAAGTATACATTTAAAAATCATTGCAGTTAAAAACATAACAAGGCTAGTTTCTACAGAAATTAAAATCACAGGTGAATTGTTCATCGAGTAGGGTAGAATTTTGATTTCGTCTCCTCCATCCAGTCAGATCTCTGTGGGTCTGAAACACCTCAGAACCCCTGCTTTAATTGCCCCATGCAAAGTAGGGGGGAGAAAGATCTATCGTCCTATTGAGGGTCTTAATTTAGGCACCGGTTAGAGCTTACTCAGGCTCCATGAGTCTGGTGAGCGGAACTGTATTCTGGAGGAACAGCTGTTTCCTGGCAAACACTGTGTATTGGCTTTTTGGGCTTAGAGCTTTTCTCCCCTGACCTATGGAAGTGAAAGATGTCTTTTGTGGAAATAAGCACATACATTTTTAGAAGAGAAATTAAATGGAAATGTACGTTTGCTTCCTCTATGTAACATAGACACTTAAATTCACCTGGAAACAGCAATTGTATTGAGACAAATCAGTTAACTGGCAAAAAGTGAAAACAATTTCTGGTGTAGTTTGTTGGCCAAAATAATTATTTTATTGACTGTTTTTTTCCCCTTTTCTTTATTTACTCTTGTACTTCTGAGTAGATCTTTACAACATGGAAAAGATAGATAAAAATCCTTTGTGGATAGATAACATTTCTTTGCAAAATTGTTTTTGTATTGAGTTGTTATGTGCTTACATTTGTTTTTAATTGTAGCTTGGGTAATATATTCCATTTGATATTGATATAGCTAGGTGTAGATATAATATAAGAGCTTTTCCTTTCATTTTGCATTCTCTCTGTTTACTGCTTATTCTCGAATAGGCCGTGTTGTATACATTTCATGCTTTTATCCATGGGCTACCATGTTTAACAAAACATTGGTTCAGTTTCACTTCTCATTAAGGAAACCAGCTAAACATCTAACAAAGTCACAAACTTTCACAGAATGCACAATGCCAAGACAGATGGTCTTCTCTGAATTTCCCGTCAGCACCTTTCTTCCCATAATTCACATATAGGAGTCTTTCTTTGGGGTTTTGAAATTTAATGGCTAGTGAATTCGTGGTGGGAAGACAGGATAGCTTTGCAGAGCAGATGATGTGTCTCACTGATATTTTTCAAAGACCTGATTGCAAGGGTGCAAGGATGTTTGAGGGTTGGGTGTGGAGTCAGGAATTTCCTAGACGATCCGCGAGCTCTTTGGGGGAAGTTGCTATTTTAATGGCTAAATAATTCTCTCGTAAAAAACAGACTTGATGTTTCTTTAAAAAGCTGTTTCTATGTCTTTCCTTCCCAATTAAAAATCTCTCATTGTGTAGATATGGCTTTAATTTGAAGCAATATGGTATTCTCTTTTCCCCCCATTCTAACTAAACAAACTCTGTAAGAATTAGCTTTGAGTTATTCCATCTGTGGACTTTTAATTTTGTCATAAAAACACAGAAGCCTGGCAGGGAGCTCTTTCCAACTGGCTACGTGTACCCTCTTGTCTGAAAGCTGGGTAAGTAAGTATGGCATTTAAAATGAAATAAAAAAACTTCATTTATGGAACCAGTTCACACGAAGTGTTTGCCCACTTCTTTGACCATCTGTTTATGTTGACAACCACCGCCCTACATTGTGCCAAAGTGCCCTTGGCTATTAAAAACAGTGTTTTGTGTGTGAGTGGTGTGTGTGTCCTCACACATGTATGTGTTTCTGGGGTGCCACTTTCTTGAGAAATGTCTTGTTAAAGGTTTCATACGATCCATGTGGAGATATTTCAGGTCATTTGCTCTTCAGGAAACATTCCACTGAAAATGCTACAAGCCCACTCATTTTTAAAGAAGTTCCCATTACCTTCTCCCCATCCCCTCCAAGTACTGAAACACCTTCTAAAAGACTATGAATATATTATCAAAATACCTGTTGAGTTTAGCTAGCATGGTAATGATGTTATGTATTGAAGGTGAATTCCAATTGGAATCTAAACATTTCTGAGGAGAGAAATACTTTGGGAATGACTAAGGAATCCTAAGCTCTTGGCAAGATTCTTTTTGCCAACAGGAATATCTGAGTTGATATTTTAATTCACCAGACACCAGGGTATCCTTCTTTTACATTTAACAATGTAAATAAAGTCTTTGGGGGCAACATGGCCACCTTGTAGATGAAGAGAGGGGGACACAGGAATTGCCAATCTGGTATCATCATTGTTTTTCATCCTTTGAACTTTCCAAAGGTTTTAAGCAACGACTTATTAAAAGTCAGTCAGCGCAGAACACTATTTTAAGTTGAGCTGGAGAAATAAAATGGCACATTCTCGGTTGTACCAAAATTACAATTCTAGTGGGAAGGAGGAGACATGATTGAAAAGAAAGATAAGGCAACTAAGAGATTTTTGTGAGTGGGGATCAAAATTTCACACGTTCCAAGAATGGAGAGGTTTTGGTGGGCTGCTGAATGTCACTGACAGGTCAGCTTCTGCACTGGAAGGGCTCCATCTTCTCTTTCCTCAAAGATCCTAAATTATCTGATATGTACATGGGAGCAACTGAGAAGCTCCTAACTTCCCCTGAGCATTAAAATGCACATGATAACACCAGAGGAGCATCATGAGAGCAGGGATATTTATATACTTGAATAACTCACAGGGATACAGTGCATGATTTGGGAACTAGTATAGTAAACTGTCACAGAGCTCTTTCAGATAAGGTTGAGTGGGTATCCTTTGTCTGGCCTAATCTGTAATTATTTTTATTATTACATTTTAATCCTCTAAAATGAAGTGATGATTTTATTTTATTTTTGCCATTTGGTTTTTAAATAGGTTTGCTTTTTCTCAAATAATTTTCCATGTGTTATCATCATTTTGCCTTAGAATTCTTTCTCAGAGCCTGGGTTGAGCCGAATAACAGATATCATTTCTGACAGCTGTAAAGTGAGTCTAACAAACATCCCAGCGAGGGTGTGCGGTGCCAGGCTCATCCGTCCAGCTGGATTTCATTGTGAGTGCAAGTGGCTGCATGTCACGGCCCACTGCTGCCCAGGCTGCAGTCATTTACTTAATAACTCGGCTCACAAGCATTACAGGATACATGCCGCAGTTCATAGTGTTGAAGACAAATAAGAAATCCAAAAATGCTGCACAGAAAAAAATAGTATTTTAGTTGTTCTTCTCACTGAGTGCAGCTGTTTAAATGCTGAGCATTAGAGTTAATCCTGAGGAGTAAAATGTGAACAATTTCTTCTAATTATGGAAATTCTGTATTTCCAGCTGTGTTATTTGATGGCACACAATTTTTCTTTGTGTTTGTTGGGAAGGATTTTATTTATTTATTTATGTATTTGACAGATAGATCACAAGTAGGCAGAGAGGCAGGCAGAGAGAGAAAGGGGGAAGCAGGCTCCCCGCTGAGCAGAGAGCCCGATATGGGACTCGATCCCAGGACCCCGAGATCATGACCTGAGCCGAAGGCAGCGGCTTAACCCACTGAGCCACCCAGGTGCCCGGGAAGGATTTTTAAGATGTGTTTATTTTTGTAACTTTCAGTATTTAAAGGGCAGACCATTTTAGTAATTTGAACTTGCTTAAAATAGTTGATACTTAGGAACCCCTGTGAGAAAGTGCATTAACAACAACAAAACGAAAAAATCCAGTGTTATATATGGATTGTTTGTCTTACTTGTGATGAATTTTCTCTCCTTTCTTTGGATCTCTTCCCACTTCCCTTTTGTTCATCTATAACTAGTCTAGGTATTCAGCCTTACTTTGAATATTACAAAGTTATCATTGAAACAACAAGCTACAAGTAAAACAAAATGAATTAATTTTTAAAGGGAGGCAAAGAGAGTGTTAAAATAGCATTGTAAAGTTACAAACTTTAATTTAAGGGGTCCCTGAGTGGCTCAGTTAGTGAAGCATCTCTCTTTGGCTCAGGTCATGATCCCAGGGTTCTGAGATCGAGCCCCACATCAGGCTCCCTGCTCAGCTGGGAGTCTGCTTCTCTCCTCTGCCCCTCTCCTTGCTTGTGCTCTCTTTCTTTCTCTCTCAAATAAATAAAATCTTAAAAAATACATAATCATGTTAGTGGTGAAAAATTTTACCCCTTGGAGATGTAAATATGGCAAAAACTTAACCTCCTAGTATTTCCACAATTTGTCTCTTGGAGCATCTTATTATGCATAATAGACTCTCAAGGCATATTGAAATGAATGAGTGAATAAAAGACATACCTTCGTGATGAAATAACACTGACAGAAATAAAGAAAAAGCCTGGACATATGGAGTCTTAGTGAGTATTCATGAACAACATGGCAGGACAACCAACTCCTTTAATTTGTTTTTCCTGAATAAAGATATTTTCTCCCAAAGAGAGGATTTCTTAGTATTAAAGGGCAAGCCAAAATTGGAAAAGTCCAATATAAGGTACAATTTGTTTTGTCTCCTTACTATGAACTCATACACCTGTGCAACTATCCCATTTAATCAAATGTATAGCTCCACACCTGGCTTTAAAGTTATCTGTATTCGTACTGAGGGGAGCAGAATATGTCACGTAAAATGTGTCCCTTTGGCATGAGGGTTATTCTGAGATGAAAACAATTCCAGCCTCAGCAAACTCAGTCAGAGCCTCTTTTAACCACCCAAAAGAATTTAGACAGGGGGCCTGTACCAGGAAGAGAGCTATTACTAGAGATAACGTTTATATCAGAAAGACTTACCTGCATGGCATGGAAAACATTTGTTTACCAAACATTTGTTCTTCTTGTCTTCTTGTGTATTGTCTTTCTCCCTTTTGAAGCCCCAGATGCCTATCCTTGCTCCTTCATATCTCCAGATGGTATAACGAGCCTCAATGACCAGACTGTGAAGGGGAGTCTCATATTTGTATGCCACTCCCCGAAGTACAAAATTTGTTTTTCTTCTGTTAACCTCTCTTCTGTCAGTTTAATCATTAGACCAGACAAAGAACTTAGAAGGGAAGAAGGGGAAAGTTTTCTTCCCCTACAGTCTGCTCCTTCTAAAATAAAAGCTCCTTGAGATAGCTCTGTGCCTTCTTCATTCCCATAGTTCTGTACTTGCAGTAGCTCAGTAATTGTTAAATAACTGAAAGCTTGTTTTCTTGTGGTCTTTCATAATATTGAAGTTGGGAACAACACTAGTCCTATAAGCATTCCTTCATCTATCAGACTGAGCAGGTGAGACAGACCTGCAAACAATGACGGTGCAATGGGTCTGGGTTTAGCTATGGTTTATTAGGGAGCTTCCATAGAGCTGGAGGAGAAAATATCAGGACCAAAAGCTTGGTTTATACCTAGAAAATGATAAGAAACATGGAAGACTTTTAGCAGGATATGAGGAAACTTGTTAGAAAGATTATTCTAGTAGTAATGAGAATAACGAATGGGAGGAGATCAAGGCCAGAAGCAGGAAGACCAATTGTGGTCTGCACTATAAAAAGGGTCACATTAGCATTCCCCTCCCTGCTCCTGGCATTGCCTTCCAAATAAAACATTTGTATTTACCCCTTCTCTAAGTGTTTGGCTATAAGGATCCCAAACTAAGACAAAATTGTTGAGGAGCAGGAATTAATGGAAAGGGTAAGTTTGAAGATACAGAAAAGAGAACATTAGTGGGGTGAGAACTTCCTGAGTTGAGGAGGGGTGGTTGGTAAAGGAGTCTTGTTGATAGCAGCAAACATAGCAATAATTGGGGAGAGAAAAGTGTAGAACCCTTGCAGAGAATTATAAAGGGCTTTAAGTGAAATGGATCCTGAAACTGATCTTGGGTAGCAAAAAGACACAGTTATACATGAAGCACATAAAACAAAGAATAAAGATACTTAAAGTAAAACAAATTATTTATCACTTGTTGTGTTGATATTAGTTTTTTATAATTTGGGAGAAAATCCAGATTCAAACATAATAGAAACATGAAATTTATTTCTCTGTGAATTGCAAAACTAAAAAAAAAAAAAAAAGGAAACAAACAAAACAGACTTAATACGCTTATAAGGAAAAAAGTTCTTAATCTTCTTGGATTCTGTTTACAAAGATGAGATTTCACAAAAGTATTTTAAAGTAAACATCTTATTTCTATTTGGCCTGATATGTGAAACTATTTAAAAAAACAACAACAACCAGGGGCACCTGGGTGGCACAGTAGGTTAATCGTTCAGCTCTTGGTTTTCGCTCAGTTCATAATTTCATGGTTGTGAGATTGAGTCCTGCATTGAGCTCTGCCCTTCACTGGGAGTCTGCTTGAGATTCTCTCTCCCTCTTGGGACGTCTGGGTGGCTCAGTGGGTTAGGCCGCTGCCTTCGGCTCAGGTCATGATCCCAGGGTCCTGGGATTGAGTCCTGCATGGGCTCCTTGCTCGGCAGGAAGCCTGCTTCTCTCTCTGTCTCTGCCTGCCTCTCTGCCTGCTTGTGTGCTCGCTCTCTCTCTCTTTCCTTCTCTCTGACAAATAAATAAAAAAAAAAAATTAAAAAAAAAAAAAGAGATTCTCTCTCTCTCTCCCTTTGCCCCTCCTCCAGCTGGGGTGTATGCGGGACACTCTCTAAAAACAAATGTTAAAAAAAAATAAAAGCATGGATTAGGCTGTAAATAACCTATCTTCATGTCCTGATAGCAAGAATCAGAATAGCGACTCCTTTATTCATTTAACGTTTCCTGATAACTTAACCATGATAAACAGTTGCTGTGCAAGACACTGAAGATAAAACAAAAAGAAAAAAAAAAGAGCAATTCTTTCCTGGGAAGAATTGTTTGCACTTTAGTAAAAGGAATATGCATGTAAAGAAATAATTACAACACGGTATGAGGAACGAGAATTCAGAAAGCCATTCTGCATAATGTAATATTGAAGGTTCACTGTGGGTCTTTAAGGATGAATAGAAGGTTTAATAATGTGACTCTAGAAGCCTAGGGAGGGGCAACGTAGGGCAGAGCGAGTGAAAGGAGGGATGAGGAATGAGGTTAGAAAGGAAGTGAAAGGCCAGGTTTTGAAAGACGTTAGGTGGCACATGTATCAGTTAGGATTATGTTCTGCTCCAAGGATCAAAAAATCCTGCTCTGGGGGATTAAGCAAGTATAAGGTTAATCTTTTTCACAAATCTGGCAGTCTGGGGTGTTTATTTTATCAACACTTCCATGATGCCTATTTTCTAGGCACATTATAGATTTTTAACACATCTGATGCTTAATAACAACCCTGTGAAGTATGTTTTACTATTTTACAGATTTTACAGATAGAGAAACTAAGATGTACAGTAGTTAAGTAACTTCACCAATATTGTATGAAAAAGTGGTGGTCAGGTATGAATCCAGCTTTTCTTAAGGGTGCCCTGAGTGACCCCTATGGCCTGCTCTGCTCTCAGGTGGAAGAGGCTCACCACAACACAGCAGGGCAAACATCCAGAGACACCATGTCCCCAGACCCCAAGGAAGTAGAGACAAAGAGGACTGGGAGGAAAAAAAGAATCCTGTCTTGTCGGAACATGTCTTTGGTACAGAAGAGTGGGAGATTCAGTGGGATAACACAGTCTCATCACTGAAGATCCTGTGCTTCTGAGAAGAATGAGATAATAGTACTTGACAATTAAATACCCGAGAGCTTTAGATTCTGCTTCTAGCAGAGAGTGGACCAGCACATATGTGACTGGACTCTCAAGAAACGCTCGACAGTAAGAGGTGGATAAATACAACAGGTGGTCACTGAGAGGGAGGTTGGACGTAATTTGGGGTTGGGAATTTATTTAATCTCTAAAATGTTTTCGAATGGATGACCTTAGTGAGTTAATAATTCTATTTTAAAAAGTGAGATTGAAATATGGTTTTATTTTAAATAAATGGATATTTTTACATACAAAACAATAATAAGCTTAGATGCAACAACACTTTATTCTTTTTTTGGGGGGTTAGATCTTTAAGAAAACTATTTTATGGTATCTAACAAGGTATTTTAATGAAGCCCTACTAGCTAGAATGTTAAATAGACTAAAGTAGGTAAAAAGAACTTCTTTCATTATTCCTGCAGTATCTTTATAAAACATGCAAAGCCTATTATAGCTCTCCTTTGCTTAATAATAATAATAAAAAAATAGTGTGTTCCCTTTGCCTACAGAAGGTACCACAATTTGGTCTTACTCTACACTTCCCAGCTTCTTCTCCTGCATCTCTGTGTTCTGCCCACATAGAATTTCTCTCTCTTCTCTGCATGGCTGATGCCCTCACATAACAGTTGCCTTTCAATTTCTATGCCCTCTGCACTGGTTCCCGTGACAAGAAGGGTTTTGTCCTTACACCCTGGGCACGTAAGGCTAGATCTCATCTCCTCCATGAAGCCCCTAAAGCCACCTAGAGAGAATTACTAATGACATTCCTCTATGTTCCCATAACACGGCTAAGTTTTTACCTCATTCTTTTTACAATGATGAATTAGTCTCTAATCTCTTCTTACACTAAAGTTTAATTGTATTTACTATATTCATAAAATCAAGGGAATTTGAGCTGGAAGAGGCCTTAGAGATCAGCTAGGACAACTGATTCAATTCACCAGAAGCAACTGAAATTTGAAGGGACTGTCCCATTTACTATTTCTTATTAGTATTAAGACTCAAAACTATTCCCTGGGCCTGTGCTTTTTCCATCCTGTATGTTAGAGACATGTGGTAGAGTAATTGTTCTAACCTCCCACCTCCCCCCACCTTAAGATTCTACTCCATTCCACATTCTACTCCATGTGGTTTGCGAATATGTTAGGTTTAATGGCAAAGGGAAATGAATGTTGTCAGTGGGATTAAGATTTCTAAGTAGCTGAAGTTAAACTAGGGGAATTATCTTGGCTTAGCTGGCTGTGCCCAGTGTGATCACAGTGTCCTTTCAAAAGTGGGAGAGGAAGGTGGAAAAGTGATGTGTCATGAGAAAGGCTTGACTGGCATTCACTGGCTTTGAAGACGGGAAGGGGTCAGGAGCCAAAGAATGTGGACAACTTTTAGGAGTTCAAAAGGCAAGGAAATGGATTCTTCCCCAGGGTTTCCAAAAGGAATATAGTCTTGCTGACACTTTGATTCTAGCCTAGGGAGATCCTTTTTAGACTTCTGGCCTCCACAACTCTGGATCATATATTTGTGTTGTTTTAAGCCACTAGGTTTGTACTAGTCAATTGTAGCAGCAATAGGAGACTAATACAAGCACTTAAACTCAACTAAGGTAAATTGATAACTCAAAGCTTAGCAAAGTGGAGCTTAAACACCACGACATATGTATCATGCCATATATCATATATCATATAGATTATACATTTACATATTTATTTTTTTAGTTTTAAAAAGATTTTATTTATTTATTTGACAGACAGAGATCACAAGTAGGCAGAGAGAGGCAGAGAGAGAGGGGGAAGCAGGCTCCCTGCTGAGCAGAGAGCCCGATGCGGGGCTCGATCCCAGGACCCTGAGACCATGACCTGAGCCGAAGGCAGAGGCTTTAACCCACTGAGCCCCCCAGGCACCACAATATATTTACATATTTAGAGGCAAATTGTATTTTTACAATTTTGGATTTATTCTGAAGATTTTTGGTTTTATTTCTTTATTCATCCTACAAATCACTATTGAATGAGTGACATTTGCTGTATCAGGACTGAGGTAGATTGAATTATTAATGTATTCCCTTCCTCCCTGTATCCATATCCTTACCATGACCTCATTATAAATGAGGTGTGCTTTTTTGTCCTTTGACTTTAGACTTGGCTGTGTGACTTGCTTTGCCAATGATATGTGGGCCGAAGCGACAGTGCGCCAGTTTTGATCCAAGGCTTACAAGGCTGTGCATAATTCTGCTTGCTTTTGTATGCTTTTGTCATCCCATTGCTTTAAGAAGAACTTCCCCTTGTCTTTGTCTACTTAGCTTGAACAACACATGAAAAACACTTAGAACACGTACTGACCTGACCCACAGACCTGTGAGCAAAAATAAATGCTTATTGTTCTATCGATATTGCTGAGTTTGTTATACTGCCTTGTTGTGGCAGTCGTTGACTGGCACTATTATGTAAACAAACGATCTCTATCCGCTTGTATAAAGATTTTAATAGAGGAGTATGCAGTATAGTTTAATGCACTGTGATTTCAGAGTATACAAGAGAGCGGTATCAAAGCACCCAACTCGGAGAGAGTCAAGACAGACTTCCGGTTCAAGTGACATTTGAGCTGAGTCATAGAAGATAAATGCAGTTCCTGCAGGCAGATAACGGGCGTGGGTGGATAGGTAGGAAGGATTATGCATTGTAATCGCAATACTTTAAAGAAAATTTAATGGGAATTTAGTTTCAGCTGAAGAGGCTGGTAAATATGCCCCTAGTTTACTGTGGTTTTGCCTTTTAAATAACCTTTCTATAGACCCTACAAAGTAATATTCCTTAGGTATTTAATTGAGCAGATGTCATATCTGCCTCTGTGATGATTGTCACAAGATTATGGTACGCCTCTTTAGGAAGTAGGAGAGCAGAAAGAGCAAGAAATGAAACCGCCTGGTTTTCAGAGGCTCCCCTTGATCCCGGGTAGAGTCTATACCTCCTTCATGGGGATGGGAGGCTGGTCCCCTTTCTCTTTTCTTAAGCCCCAGAGAACAACTCCAAAATCATCCTTCTTTCTCTGAGAGTTTTTTAATGCTGAATTGTTCTTTCCAGATGAATTGCTCTTGGCTCACTTGTGTCAAGTTGGTCTCCATCGAGCATGGAGTCAGTAATGAGCAGGAAGAGCTAATGGATTATGAGAAGCTTATGACCAGTATTTGTAAACTATGCCGTGAGGGGTACAAATGAGACCACAGCCATTGTTAGTGGTTCCTACTAAACTCCGGGGCTACCTGCTACACCCCGACTACAGTTGGCTATTTCCCAGATGCACAATGGAAGCCACAAGGGGAAGGAAGAGAAAGTGCAGAGTCCTCCCCGTCTAGGAAGAAAAGCATAATTTTCCAAATGATCCTTCATCAGTAGTGTTTTTGTCCAACAAGACACATATATAGTCAATATTACTATTTTAAAAGAGATTTTTAATTCGTTCAAGAGCAATCTTGGGAATACTTAAAAGCATGTGCACATTGCAACGTCTGTTGAACTTCTCTCTATCATATCTGAAATTTACAATTTTAATTTATATGTAATATATTTTTGCTACTTAACAAATTTCATATTTACATACTCAAATTCTATGCAACCTGCAGGAAAACATGCATACTCTTTCTCTATGGGAAATGACATGCAATTCTAGCATAAGCAGAATTGAAGATGTTAATGCAGAAGGATCTGCAAGTGTAACTAATATGATCTTATATTTAAACAATTCACAAGTAAATACTATGGTCGGATTTAGATACCAGATGTCAAAGTACATAGTAATGCAGATACAGTTGCTTGCCTCCCTGTCACTGGTCGCCAGAAAGAAACAGATGGTTAAAAAGATATGTAGCTGAGGCAAGGCATGGAAATAGGAAACCACAGAGCAGAAATTCTGCCATTTAAGCAACAGTAATTTTCTAGTCTGCAAAACCTGGCTGTTTTATACCTCCACTTATGCACTTAAGCAGTTTAAATGTGAAACATAGCAAAAATAGTCCAAGCAAGGTTGGCAACATGCAAATTTTGCAATGCATAATTACATCTCAAAAATCTTGGAGGCAGACACACAGCAGTAAAAAGTAAACACTTGTATGCAGTCGAACGCAATTCTGTGGTGGGTATTACCTAAGCTCATTATAGCTTTAGAAGGGGCTCTGTGAACTTGTGCTCTAACTAGCAGGTCAGGCAAAATGCAAATAAGTACCAAATTTGAAAGCGAGTGATAAAAAAACCAGATACAATTTAGACTGGGAGTCTATAATTTGGCTTTTAAAAATAATCCCCAGCAAGAATCATCCTCATTACAATAATGGCTTGTTTATTCTGCACAACTTGTTTGCAATTACAGACCCTCTTTCAAAGCTGATTTCAACAGGAAATAAGAGCGTACAAAAAAGGGGAGAGCTTTGTGGTTGGTCAGTTGTTGTAATTAGAGTGGATGCATATATGTATCATAAAACTGTTTACCACTCCAGATATTTTAATTTCAGATTCCTGTCATTGAAATTGAAAGCCTCAAAATAGTCTATTATCCTAAAAAAATCATTATAATTGAATTTCTAATGAGGGTGTCTATGGAGCTTTGTTCTTGGTATTTCCATTATAGGACTGGAGTCCTATGCATCTATTATGATCAGGTGACCATGAAATGATGAGCTACAGCTGTTCCAAGACATGTCTCTGCTGGTGCTTAATTCATGGCAAATACACATTTTATTGCTGATGTATTTCTCATTCATTTCTCCAAATACTCATTCAAATATTCATGGAGTACCTATAACAAGGAAGCTTAGGTCATGATTTAAGGAGCCAGGCTGCCTGAGTTTGAGTCCTGGCCCCATTACTTACTATAGTTGTATGACCTTGGCCTTAAAATGAGGATGGTTTTAGTATCTTCCTCTTAGGATTGTTGTGAAGATGAACCAAGTTAATACACCTAGAGAGCTTAGAAGGATACCTGGCATATAGTAATATGAAACCTATTAATATATTTGCTGGGCCTTGGGGACAGAGTAGTGAACAAGATGGAGATGGTCCCTACTTCGATAGAATATATATTCTGGGTTGGATGGAAGAAGGCATTAAGTGACTAATCATCCACTTAATTATTTAATTACATTTGAGATAAGTACAGTAAAGAACTGTGAAAGTACGAAGCTATTGTATGAATTGGAACTTCACTTGTTCTGGTCAGATGTTAGGTTTCCCAAGGAAGTAACCCTGAAGACCGAAATGGTAAGTAGGAGTTATTTAGGGGAATAGGTATTAGCAGTATATTTAGGGAAGTTGTTCTCTATATAGAAGCCATTGAGGATATGAAGTTTCATGTGAGAAAATTCATCATTAGAGATCCTTATCACTGGAAGCAACTCAATTATAAAAATGGTTTGCCCTTGAATTGAGTTTCTTAACATTGATTCCCCTTGTTCTTCTAGTTAGACTCTGAGGCTTTGCAAACCATTATCCATGCAACTCACTGTGAAATCCTTGCTTTTCGTCGATGTCATTGCTTTCATTTTCTAACTAGATCATGACAACGTTGTCCTCCACTGTACTTCATTGCTTTCAGGAAGTCAAAGTCCCAATTCAAAAATTCATGAAAGTAGATATGTAACAAGCTATATATAACATATTTACGTGTGTGTATAATTTTATATTAAATTTATAACTTTGTTTTTACAAATTGGCTTTAGGCCATACGTAAGATTTCATATTCTTCTTTTTTCTTAAGATTTTCCATGAAATCTTTTGGAAGTTTTATGGTATACCTTAAAAATAAGATTTTTTAAAAATAGTTTTAAAATATAATGTATGGCTCTTCTTTATTGACCCATTAGACATTTACAGTGTTTGCCAATTTTCATCATAATAAGTAATGCTGTAAAAATGTCTTTTTAGAACTCCATGGGCAAATCTTAGAATAGATTCTTAGTAATAATATTACTATATTGAGGCCTACAGACTTCTTTTTAAGGTTCTTTGCACATTTAGCAAAATTGCTTTATAGAAGCATCAGATTTACCAGCAGTGAATGAGATCACCGGTTTCAATACTTTTTCAACAGTACTGAGTATTGACAAATAAAACATGGAATCTCGTTTTAACTCACAATGACTTAATCATCATTGTTTGCTGTGTTCATATATATTTTGCTGTCTCCATGAACCATCAGATTTTGTCTTTTGCTTTTTCCTACCAGGATACTGATTTTTTTGAGCTGGTTTGTTAGAGATCTTGCTGTATTGAAAGTAATAACCCTTTGCTTGGTGTACATGTGAAAATTTCTAACTATTCTGGTGATATTATTTAGCACTGACAGTTTTACAGATTTGCTTTCAGAATTACTTTAAACCACTTTATAAACCATGAAACAATATCCAGGCCTCAAAAAAGGAAAGGAAAACTTTATAACTGAAGGTGATCTCCTCTCATTTGTTAGATCTGATCAAATGATGAATATCTGATTCAAAGGGGTCAAATAGATGTATCCTAAACTTTGCGGTCATTTGAGGCATCTTGCAATACACACACACACACACACACACACACACACACACACTGTTAATGTCTCATAAATATTTAAGGAAACTCTGATGAATGGAAATAAATACAAGAAAATAGTGAAGGACTCTACATAAGTGCACATACTTCACAGCTTCTGATGTTCGAAGTAGATGACAAATTTGTTTCTAAGCTCACCTGTGGTCAGAGGAAAGAAAGAAGCAAAATCAGTTACACAATGCACAGTGCACATAAGACAAAAACACACTACTGTCCTGGAGAAGTGTGCTTTTTCTGATACTGTGACCTAAGTAGTTAAAATATCAAAATATACATCCTTAATAAAAAGCAAATAAATTGGGAAAATATTGAAATAGATGTGACAAAGAGTTAATAGTTATCATGTATATTAATGACAAAAAGATGAACCCTCTAATAGAAAAAGAGGTAAAGGGTATGGACAAGACACTCTCAAAAGAAGAAACACATATGACCAAAAATATTTTTAAAACCCTGTTCTTGTTAGAAATAATAGAAATACACATCGAAACATCAAACAGAAGTCAGTTTTTACTTACCATGTTGACATAAATTAAAATAATGTTCATTTTTGTGAGGATTCAGGCAATCAGCAGTCTTAATTAAGCATTACTGTTGGGTATAAAAGTTGATATGACTTTTCTGAAAGGCATTTATAGAATACATAAAAAGTCTTAGTAATCTACTCACTATTTGATTCAGCAATTCTACTAGATTGTATTATCACAAAATCTCAGATACAGGCAAAGATTTGGTGGCCACAAAAAAGCTCATACAATTAGTGTATATAGTAAGGAAAATTCAAACATCCTCAATATTCAACAGTTAAGATTTGGTTTTAATAAATTATGGGTCATATCTTCTAAATACATATTAGCATAAGAAATTGGCCAAGAAAGTTACACTCCAAAGAGTTATTATTAGTGATCACTTGGTAGTGAGGATTTTGAGTGTTTTAAACAGCTTTCTTCATCTTTTATACTGTCTTCTGTTTTTTCTACAAAGACTAATACGTTTTATAAAGAAAAAATTGCTCTTTATCTAAAAAAAAACAAAAGAGGAGTCTCTTTTAGTGAGGATGATGATGTCTTCAACAACCTTCATATAATACAATTATGAATTTTACATGCTTGGAATAATGATCCCCAGTGTAGGTTGGTGTCTAACACTAAGGCATAATTCTTTTTCAAAGCAGTTGTACAAAGGTAAAATTATGGATTTTAAGCATGGCATTCTGATTGAGTTTGAACTAAGACTATTTAAAGAGAATTATGAGAACCGCTTGACCTTCAGACATTCTTCAACAAATAAATTTCACAAAATTTGGCTTCCAGTAAGAATTGGATAGAAGTGGCAGGCATCAAGGTGAACAAAGCCTCCAGTTTTTGCAATTAGACATCTTGGTTCTTTATTTATCAAATTTTATTTTATTTTCAGTGTTCCAAAATTCATTGTTTATGCATCATACCCAGAGCTCCATGAAATACGTGCCCTCCATAATACCCACCACCAGGATCACGCAACTCCCCATCCCCCTCCCCTCCAAAACCCTCAGTTTGTTTCTCAGAGTCCACATTCTTTTGTGGTTTGTCTCCCCCTCTGATTTCCCACAACTTCCTTCTCCTCTCCATCTCCCAGTGTCCTCCATGTTATTCCTTATGCTCCACAAGTAAGTGAAACCATATGATACTTGACTCTCTCTGTTTGACTTATTTCACTCAGCATAATCTCCTCCAGTTCCGTCCATGTTGATACAGAAGTTGGGTATTCATCCTTTCTGATGGAGGCATAGTACTCCATAGTGTATATGGACCACATCTTCCTTTTCCATTCATCCGATGAAGGGCATCTTGGTTCTTTCCACAGTTTGGTGGCTGTGGCCATTGCTGCTATGAACATTGGGGTACAGATGGCCCTTCTGTTCACTACATCTGTATCTTTGGGGGTAAATACCCAGTAGTGCAATTGCAGGGTCATAGGGAAGCTCTATTTTTAATTTCTTAAGGAATCTCCACACTATTTTCCAAAGTGGCTGCACCAACAGTGTAAAAGCGTTCCCCTTTCTCCACATCCTCTCCAACACTTGTTGTTTACTGTCTTGTTAATTTTGGCCATTCTAACTGGTGGAAGGTGGTGTCTCAATGTGGTTTTGCTTTGAATCTCCCTGATGGCTAATGATGATGAACATTTTTTCATGTGTCTGTTAGCCATGTGCATGTCTTCTTTGGAGAAGTGTCTGTTCATATCTCCAAAGGCAAAGGAAACAAAAACGAAAATGAACTTTTGAGACTTCACCAAGATCAAAAGCTTCTGCACAGCAAAGGAAACAGTCAACAAAACAAAGAGGCAACCCACAGAATGGGAGAAGATATTCACAAATGACAGTACAGACAAAGGCCTGATACCAAGATCTATAATGAACTCCTCAAACTCAACACACACAAAACAGATAATCACATAAAAAATTAGACATCTAGGGGTGCCTGGGTGGCTCAGTGGGTTAAGCCTCTGCCTTCGGCTCAGGTCATGACCTCAGGGTCCTGGGATCAGCCCCGCATCGGGCTCTCTGCTCAGCAGGGAGCCTGCTTCCCCCCGTCTCTCTGCCTGCCTCTCTGCCTACTTGTGATCTCTTCTGTCAAATAAAATAAATCTTTAAAAAAAAATAGACATCTTGGTTCTTCTTCCTGTTTGGCCTCAGATACTAGGACATTTCTAGAAAGGCATTTAAACTCTCTACACCTGTTTTCCCATCTAAAATATAGTGTAATATTAGTTTTACCATAGGATTGCTATAAGAATTAAGTGTGATAATTCATTAAGAACTTACCATAGGACCTAGCTGCTGGGGTAATACATGGTAAATAATAGATGTCAGTTATAAAATTGCATGATTAATTGAGATTGCAAGATTGTGTTTTCTGTGAAGGAAAACTTATGAGCTCAAGTACAGCTATTTTCCATTTCTGTTGGAAGCAGATGAGATGATTTTCATTATTGTTTTTAGCTCACATATAAAATGAAACTTCTAAATCAAACTAATTTTTGAATAATGGTCACTCTGCCTTCATAAAAAGGAGATTAATCCCAGGAAATAGTTCTAGACTACTTTTTAAACTCAGTTTTGTTCCTAAGTTAGTATCTACAGTTTCATAATTTAGTATTTTACAACTAAAGTAACAGTCATATCTGCAGAAGGTTACATATATTTCACACATTAGAGTATTTTGACTAGATGGGTAATACCTTTTGATAGAAATTCCTTCTAGATTGTGAACTTTAAAAAATGAATCATACATAAAACTAATAATTTGGATTTTTACAGCAATAATAAAAATCCCCCAAATTTAGGGGTCAGTAAATTGCCAGTGACCTTAACCAATTATCTTTATAACTGCTGCAAAACTGTCTTTTGTTTCTGGAACATAACTTTAAGGCTTGCATAAATTTTTCTGGTAATACTATATTTCATTTAATTGCAGGAATTATGTACTAAATGGTGACAAGCCTTACTTCCTAAAATCTGTAAATGGACAAGCTGGTAACAAGTTTGCGGGCTGAAAAACTTTTTGAAAACATTGCCCCGATGGACCCTTTTTCTCAAATATATTTTATAAATCTTAACAGCACCAAGTGACCTAAATGAGTTAGGATCCCTTCCCCCAAACCCTGAAATTAATACCAGGAAGCAATTTAGACACCAAGGAGAATTAAGCTCAGTGTGTTAGGGAGATGAAGTGGGCGGCAGATCTTACTAAGTCATTACTTTCTTATAAATTCCTAAACAAGGAGTCCTTATGGAGATAGGGTTGGGATAACTGCCGTTCATCTCTTGGCCTACACATGCTTCGTCACTGGCATTTTCAGGCCATTAAGAGCATATCCAGTATATTGTAGCAGCCAAAAATAGTTGATGCGTGCATTGAATACCCAACCTAAGTCCCTCAGAAAAGCAACATAAACACTGGAAGGAATTTGGCTTATTGTCTTTCTGAGGCCACAAATACATTATTGTCCCCATAAAGTTCAGTAAAAGTTAATATATCACTAGGGGAAAAACAGGTATTTTTTGCTGTTTTAATGCTAATATTTACATTGGGATTATTGGAATTGTTTTTAAATTGAGTTAAAATTTCACATCAGACTCACTGAAACTGGAGCTGCAATAACTCAGTTTAGATGTCTGATTGGTCAGACAGTGCATCCTGAGATGCATTAACTGCTTATAATAAAGGAATGGCACAAAAGAATCTAAAAGGAAACGTTAACTTCCACCACCCAGACCAGTATTACAAGCTTTTCTGTTCCTATATGGGTGATATATGCTTTTGTATATGTGAACTACTTTAATTTGCCCCGAGCAAGAGGCAGCTGAGAAGACAGGCTGTGGACGGGCGCCTGGATGGCTCAGTTGGTTAAGCCACTGACTCTTGGTTTCAGCTCAGGTCATGATCTCAGGGTGTTTATCTTAAGATCTTGAGATCAAACCCCACGTGCACCCTGGCTGGGTTCCGCCTTCACTGCAGAGTCTGTTCCAGAGTCTATCCTTCTCTCTCCCCTTTAGTACCTCCTCCTGCTCATGTCTGTGGTCTCTCTCTCTCTCTTTCTTTCTAAAATCAAAAAAAAGAAGATGACAGGCTGTGGAGACAGACATGCATGGCTAGATTCTGGCTCCTGGGGTCAGTTGCTCTGCCTTTCTTAGCCCCACTTTCCTCATCTGTAAAATGGCAAGAGTACTATAGTGGGACCAAGCACGCAGAGGCTTGCTGGGGATTAAGGGACACAGTGTGTGCCGGGCCTTTGTGTGGTGATACGCACGTAGTAGTCATTGCATACATTTGTCTCTTACTGAACCTGCTCATGGGTTTATCTGCTCACACCGTGCTGTGCTTTTCTGTGCCTTCCGGCACCTACACGACCATCCTCTAAGCATTAAGCGTTGATTTGGCGTCTTTAAGCCTTCTGACTACAGTAGTTGCCAGTCCAAAACCAGCTCAGTGATGCTGGCGGAGCAGTATAAAGCATGAGATTTAAGAAGAAGAGATACTTTCATATTCATGAACTATGAAATGCCGGATATTTTCTTAAGGTGCATGGGCATGTTTTAATAAAGGCAAGCAGCAGATGAGAAGAGTTTCTAACAGCTGAGTTCCATGCATTCTTGATTTTGCTTCATGATTTGTCTTGGTAAGTATGTATTTTTTCCACAGTAGTTGTTCCCAGCTGCATATGTGTGCCGCAGAAAGAAAGAGCATATGGATCATATACTGTGTGTATATACATGTAGAGATATTCTGGCACTGGGTGTGTGGATTCACAAGCATATACACGCACACACTCACATGATCAGTCTATGTGTGTCTATATATGTTCAGAGAGACAAATATATGCACAGATATATATCCTTCTGCTCTTTTCATTGTGTTACGCATGTCAGAGGCAGGAAGAGTTCTGTTCTCCTCCCTGCTCCCCACACCCCGCAAGCTGGAGGGCCAGAAGGTGGGGCGGTACCTCAGGATAATGGCAGCAGAAGGCAAAGGGAGCAGACAGCTGGCAAGCTCTGCCCCAATATGCTTCCCTGAAAGAGGCGAGGAAATTTCAGAAGATGCAATGCCTGAATGGCTCACTTTGCAGAAAAACAGAAGCAGCAAGGTAAAATTCCTTAGAATGCCCTCCATTTCAGTGGGTCTAGAATTGGCCATCTTCTTTTCACCACTTGGTAAACTTCCCCTAAAACATGAGTTTATGAACATTTCATCTTAGAAAATATTCTAGAAATAAATGTCAACTTTTTTTTTTTCTTGCGAGAGATATTCTCATAAGCTTAAAAAGACTATAATTGCCAGGTGTCTCCCTGGAATTTTCTAGAACAAAAGTGTATAGTGAAGCCTGTGTACACTGGGAATGTAAGAAATTCTGGATAGCGGATCTCCTGTCATAAGCACTACAACTTCACTATTTTGAATGAAACATTTTCAAAGCTAATTTTAAATGCCTCCTTGCCATCTTAAGCAGATTATTCTAATTTCACATTTTCTTGATGATTCAGGGTTGTCATTATGAACAATAATCAAAACATAGTGTTCTTAGGGGCCATTGAGATATGTAGGCTTATTGCCAATTTTTTTAAAAGATTTTATTTATTTATCCGACAGAGAGAGAGATCACAAGGAGGCAGAGAGGCAGGCAGAGAGAGAGGGGGAAGCAGGCTCCCTGCTGAGCAGAGAGCCCGATGTGGGGCTCGATCCCAAGACCCTGAGATCATGACCTGAGCCAAAGGCAGAGGCTTAACCCACTGAGGCACCCAGGCACCCCTGCCCTATTATTAAAGTTTTTCTTTTTCTTCTTTTTGCTCTGGGCCATTATTTCTTTCAAGATCTATTTTGTAACTTCTAAATCAGTTGTCCACTTGAATTATGTAGCCTAGTTTTTTAGGATATTATAAAAATAGGAAATAATCACCAGGTGAGGGCTCAAGGCTTCCCTTCCTATAAAGGTCTTGAAACGTACAATATGATAGAAGGTTTTTTGTGCTTGCCTCATGGGTTATAAGAGGTAAAGTGGATTATAGGCTGAATTCTGGGTAGATAAGGAATCTCTGTCTTTCTTGAATATTGTCAATTTGTATAGTGCCTTGTAATGTTTGATTTTGTCCAAAAATCAATCTCATCTTCACAATTAATTGTAAACTTTTGAGGACAGGGACCATATTGTATACTATTTTCTTCATTCTTCACTATACTATATATAGTACTCTACATATAGAGTAGAAACTCACTCACTTACACATTGATTCTGGGAAGTTAAAAAAAAGTGTACTGGTTAATTGTTATCACAGTTACAGTGGTATTGGATGGGGCTATCCAATTAACAAATTAATTTCAGCAAGTGCCAAAAGCACAGGGAGACGACTGTACAGTTGCCCCTCGAACAACACTGGGTTTGGGATGTTAACCGCTCACACAGTTGAAAATCTGTGTATAACTTCTGACTCTTCAAAAACTTAACTACTAATAACCTACTGTTGACTGGAAGCTTTGCTGATAGCATAAAGCAGTGTATTGACATATAATCTATATGTTATATGTATCCTATGCTGCATTCTTATAATAAGGTACGCTAGCAAAAATGCCACTAAGAAAATCATAAGGAAGAAAAAATACATTTATCTATACTATATTTATTGGAAAAAAATCCACATGTAAGTGTACCCACATAGCTCAAACCCATGTTGTTCAGGGGTCCCCTGTATTTGTGGGACAGGTAGGAGTATGAGTGAAATAAGAGCCTGGAGTTCAGTTAGTCAACTACATGCTGAAAACATTAACAGGCAAGTAGGAATACGTCAGAAATGTAGATGGTAAAATTGACCGGTAGCTGTGATTTGTGGCAAGATTTAACTTTCTTTGGTACACCAATGATCTTTGCTAATCTAATGATTTGGGAGTACAATTTGGTCTGACTTCCATTTTGAAATTATCTATAAATTCAGATTTGCAAAGCCCTTTTCCTAAGTTTGAAGTTTTATCAGCATAATCTATCCTATTCTATGGATACTACGGTAAGGAAAGCAAGACTTGGGGTTAGATTTTATATGGTTTTATTTTATGTACCATAATTTTGTAGATGAAAACATAGTTTAACTCTGATTTATTTGTATGTTTTCAACATAGTTGAATATTTTATAGCTTACATCTATCTGCTTATCTTTCTTTTCTTTTTTTTTTAAAGATTTTATTTATTTATTTGACAGACGGAGATCACAAGTACGCAGAGAGGCAGGCAGAGAGAGAGGGGGAAGGCTCCCTGCTGAGCAGAGAGCCTGATGCGGGGCTCGATCCCAGGACCCTGGGATCATGACCTGAGCCGGAGGCAGAGGCTTTAACCCACTGAGCCACCCAGGCGCCCCTCTGCTTATCTTTCTAAACAAGATTTAGACAAAAATAAAATACTTTCTATGTCATGTTGGTCTTAAATTAGGTGATAGTCAGTGCATAACTTGTGTCCCTCCTTCAGCACTTGTAGTTTTTGTTATGCTTACAGTAACTAACCCCACTCTCTCCCACCTGCTGTCTGCCCAGGCAGTCTTCCTTAGGCTAGAGTTAACTGCCCACCATTTCTTACCATTGTTCTCCTTCAAAGGTATTTTCACATTTATTCTTCTCTAGGTGCCTTTCCTTGATTGTGAGAAGGAAGATAATACTGTTTCATCCACCTCCGTCTCATTGAATGCTCTCTTCACAAGACACTTTGGCACCCAAACCCAGAAGTGTAAATTCTGTAGCCAGCTTTAAGGATTTATGTATAGATAGGTGAGCCTGGCTTGAGCTCATAATCAGGTGTATCATCTAGTTTACTGAATCCTGAGTTAAAGCCTTTATCAGTTCAGATGCTTTTGGCCTCCGAGTAAAAGAAAGTTCCAATTCCACCTGCTTAGAAAACGACGGCATTGATTTCGTGTACACGAGTGGCTCAGAAGTATTATCAAAGACTCCTACTGTCTGTTTTTCTCTGCTTCCCTTCCCTCTGCTTCATCCCAAATTTGGTTCCATTCCTGGTTTCAAGCTTACTCTCTGTAGCCATCAGACAAGCCATTACTTGCTTCTCTGTTCACAAACAACAGGAACAGTAAAAATATGCTTCTCAAAGTACAGAGTATATATTCTTCTCTTTAGGATGTTCAGGCTGGCCTAACTCATGTGCCCATTTTTTGACCAATAATAGCATCAGGTCAAGGCTGGGCTCCTCTTCATGTAGATACATCAGAAAGCTCCCTCTGGAGTAGGAGTGGGCAACATGCAAAATCAAGTTCTTTTAGGAGGAAAAAATGGGAGAAAATAAGGGTGACTATTGACAGCAATGTCTATCACAACATACATCTTGGTGGCATAATTTTAGAAACAGAGCTGTTGATGTTTCTGCTTATTCATGGGCTCAGCTCTGTAAAACAGGCAGTTTGACCCTTAAAAAATAGTGATGTGCTGGAGCTGGCTTGTGCTGGTTTTTGTGAGCTGACTGTTACATTTTCAGGGATTTTGCAATGTGATTGATAAATCATTAGTAGCTTTAAATCAAGCACAGTGGGATTATGTATATAGTCCCTGATTCATAGGATTATTGAATGAGGATTAAATGAATCCATACATGTAAATCAGAGCAATACCTCGCAAAGAGGAAATATTACACACATTAGCTATTAGTTTCATTACTAATACATTTAAAAAAATCAAAGATTTTGATAAACAATACGTGTAATCCATTCATAGTGGTCAAAGGGAAATACACATGAACCACATGCTTTAATTGCCCTGGTTTACTATTTCTTTGTATTTATTTATACATACAAAACACCTATTAACTCAACTATTTTCACTTTCTAAGTTATGTCCAATCCTCTGGGGAGCAAAGTAAGAGATAAATGAACAAATAATTGTACACGATAGAAAAGCTGGGAAATATGAATCAGAATAACAAAGGGAAAAATCATCCAGAATCCTATTACCTAGAACATTCATTAATTCTATTTTAGTTTACTTATTTCTAATATTTTTCCTGAATATTTTATATTTGAGATTCTAGTGTATTTCCTTTATTCATTTATCATTACATTTTAAGTGTGTGGCCTAGAATTTTTCCTATAGTACTTGAAGAACTCAATGATATTTGAAAGTTTTTTGGGGGGATATAGTTTATTTTTTAATAATATCAATTAGCAAAAGTTCTACTTAGTAAATTCATCAAATAACTGAAATGGGATTGTACATTCTTGATGTCTGTGTAGAGGGTTCAGTGACTTTTTGATGCCTCGGGCTGAAGTTCTTTTAAATGTATCTTAGACAATAACTATGATATTTTCTAGCATTATCCTAAATGACATTACCAATCATTGAAAGCACACTGTTGTTAACTAGAAGCAAAACAGAAGAAAATCTGTGTCTATTATTACTTACCTTTTGATACATTCTTGTGTTTCTTACCAGGCCTTCACTTCATGTGTCTCCTACTCACCTAGCCTTGGTGGATGGCTGCTTAAATAGATGATGTACCCACGCCAGCACCGATGGAACAGAATGGCTTCAAAACAAGGCTTCTATTAAAACGTATTCTGTTTTCCTTGCAAATTTGTGGGTTTTTTCCTCTAAACATATGCATATCTGAAATTCAAATTGAGTATTCCTTACCTCTTGCTCTCCTCTGTACCTCTAATGAGGTGGAAAAATGTACATTAATGATGGAAAGTTATTTAGTGCTGAACAGAGTTAATTGCTTCTAATCACTGCTTACATCCATCTGGTTTTATGGTAGACAACAAACCTCTTCATTGGGCTTGCACATTAGACATATTGTAAATCACAGAGATGCACTGGCATCTCGCATATTGTGCTTCTATTAGTGAGGCTGCATTTTCATATAGCCCCAATGGCAGGCATTGGGATGCAGACCAACTCGTCCATGTTCTGGTAGAACTGCAGGGAGCCCTGGTGAACTGGCCACCCCAGGCTCACTTGGAAAGCAATGGAGAGCTACTGCCTGTCAAATTCCTGATGAAAAGCCATAAGAGAGCACCAGAGATTGGAAAGCACGGTGCCTTTGCCGTAAAACTGGAGTTGAGGTGGTAATACTGGTGATGGCCTAATTTTTTTTCCCCAAAAGCATGGGGTTGAAGACATCGTCTACCATAAGTTGGCGTGATAAACAGGGAAAATATTGTATAAACAAGGAATCAAGATTTGAAACTAAGCTAGATACAATCTTTTATCTTGTGTCTAATGCTAATAGCTTCTTAAACTTTGAAGACTTAAACAGTATTTTATTAGAACTTTAGGATCATCAAAGGAAATTGATAAGCACAAGAATTAGGATAAGGAATAGCTTTATTATAGCATAATAATATTTAGGCTACAACTAATTTAGGATGTTATTAGTACAATGATGCCATTGGCTAATATCTATTGATACTAAGAGATTTAGGAAATTAACATGGGAAATGTGACCTGCAAATTCTGTGACAATCTAGGAAATTTGATAGGATATTATAATTAGCATAATGTTCTATATTGTAGGTGATTTTATCCAGTTAAATGAGGAACAATGTCCAAATCTTAAAAAAGAAAAGGAAGGAAGGAAGAAAAAGTAGGAGAGGAAGAAGGGATATTTCCAAGAATGTGATATCACTTTTGCTTTCTTTGCACCTGCCTAATTCCTTCCTATAAAAGGTGAGTGACTTTAGAAAGTGGTAACTAACTCATAAAAGGTACAGAAT
This sequence comes from Taxidea taxus jeffersonii, assembly GCA_003697995.1. Classification (NCBI taxonomy): domain Eukaryota; kingdom Metazoa; phylum Chordata; class Mammalia; order Carnivora; family Mustelidae; genus Taxidea; species Taxidea taxus. The sequence goes on from RCUC01159617.1 coordinate 37,904, forward strand.
TTAAAACTGAGTAGTAATTTAAGTATTATCTAGTAATACACACTCTCCTCATTTTATAAATGATAAAACTGAGGCCCAGAAAGATTAAGTGACTTGTCACAGACAGGTCAAAGAGTCGTTTGCAAGGGAGCCTCAGGGTCAGAGAACAGATGAATGTCATGCGTCTTTACTCAGACACCCGTTAGTTTGTAATCCAGATTACCAGTGACACGCATACACAGTGTGCTCCCTACCTCCACGTTCCCTATTTTTGTATTCTCTTTTTATGAAAGAAAAAGAAATGACAAGCTCTTATCAGCTTTTTTGTTGAAGAAACAACTTATACGATATAGTGTATAATAACTACCTATTCAGCTCTATTTCTATACATAAAACTCTGAAGTCCTGAAAAGCTCTCTGAGTCATGAAAGAGTGACTATATAGATTGGAGTAATAATTAAATCTAACTTAAATATTAATAAATCCAAGTTTTATTAAAATTGGTATTCCATGTGTGTCATACATGATAACTATTGTTCCAAACACCTCCTTATGTATCAGGGGTATATAAATAGAATTTCACCATACTTCAATCTTTTGGAATAATTATCCCAAACTTACTCCTCCTATTTTCTAATATTTTAATTCTTAGACTAAATTGAATTTCTGTATCTTCCATGCTTCCTCTGTTACTTTTACAACTGAGCTGAAACTGAATAAATTCAACCTGATTTAAAATTGCTTTGGAAAGATTATCAGCACAACTACAATTCTGGTCTCAAGATTTTGCTTAGATTCTCCAAGGGTTAGGGGCACTATGAGTTCAACACGTGTCAGCTTTAAAAAGCTCTTCCTTTTATTCTAGACTACCTATGCAAAATTTCTGCACTCTAGTAAAATATGTACAAACTCATCTTTGTTCTTCCCTCTCTTTTTGGGAGATTGTGTGTGTGTGTGTGTGTGTGTGTGTGTGCATGATATGTAACATATATAGAATTAAGTTACTAATGAACATATTTATAAATGAATTATGCCCTCCTTTCTAGTCTCTACATTGATATTTCAGTATATTTTAGCTGTAACTCATCACCTCACTAATGATTTGGTTTGATTTTATGATTGAAATGAGATTTTAAAAACTCTGCTTTGGCAGTATCTTTTCCCTCCTTCCACATTTTTAGCATTCAACACAAGTAGAAGGCCAATATGGGCTTGGTTGATTGGATGAGGGTTAAATGAAGAGTAGCCATTATTTCCATTGCTTTAATTACGCCATCCTCACGCCATGATGGACCTTGCTCCATTTCCCTCCGGTAGACCTGACAGACTATAACTGACCTAATTGATACCAGATGACAGCTCAAATAAGGCCTAATAAAGAAGTAATCACACTAATCTAATGAGCAAGCTGTTATGATATTGGCTTATAGGAAGCTGTTTTTTAATCCATCCATTTTTCTTTTATTCTCCATAACCACTACTCACTGTCTCCTTTTCTGTTGCTACACAATCAGAGTCCTACAATGGACCTGATGGGGATGGCGGCTCCAGTTCTGTTCTTCGCTGAGAAGTTGGGAGAGGACTACAAAGGTCATCGTACCCACCATTCATCTTTAATAACTGTAATTATTATTTTTGCCATATTTGTCTCATCTGTATGTGTATGTATATATGATACGATACATATTTTCTGAATCATTTGAAGATAAGCTCCATGCACTAAAACATCCTGTCTCTGAATATTTCAGCACATATTACTAAAAAATAAGGCATTCTCCTACATATGCACAATATTATTAGCAAATTAACAATGATATCTTATATTCATATTTTTTCATTTGTCCCCAAATACTTTTTCTTAAAAAGCCATTTTACTTTTAAACTATATATAATTAAAGTTCTATTAGTTTTTGAACATTTCCTTAACTTCTGGCATGATAAAATATCTTAAGCTCACCTTGTACTTTCCTTGTCCTCAATCTGAAAACAGCCACTGTTTCAAGGAGCCCAGGATCAAGATCTGGACTATTACACTCATTGCTATAGGAATATTATTAATTCCATAACTTTTCACTGGAATAGCTAGTGTATGTATGTGTGTACACTTCTGTTGTGTGGGGGGATGCTGTGTGTTGAATTCCAATTAATATTTCCATTTCCATTTTAATATTATAATATTTCTTAAATCTCTGAATCATTATATAAATGGTTATGCAGAAGGTGTTGGTACCCAATAGCATTAAAATTTATTCACTTTTTTGTACAATCATAAAAAATATCTAAATTATGATACCAATATCACATCTAAATCAAGCTAAAGATTTCTTTGTGAGTAGCTGTTTTTTTTGTTTTTTTTTAGATTGTATCTCACTCAATAGATATACCCAAAATATTGTACTCAAAAGTCACTTGAAATAATATTTTCCCATGTGATTAGGTTATTCATTTGAATATGTGAACAGTTGCTTCCAATTTTGGGTTTGTTTTTATTTAAGTTTATGTTTTGATTATGTAAAATTTATATGGCTTAGAAGTCTATACATAAAATAATACCCATGGAATTGTTGCTTCTATTCTCATATGTCTTACTGTGTTTCTCCCAACTCTACTCCATATAGATCACAATTTTAGTTTCCATTCTATCCTTTTTATGTTTTATTTTGTAAAAATACCTGGACTGCTGACCGGAGGGCGTCAACTCTTCTGCACTTTGAAGTTGCACATGCAGGTCTGAGAGGCTCCACATCTGGAAATCTAGAAGCCCGCAGGGCAGTGGTCAAGAAGGGCCAGATGTAGGTGTGAGATGAGAAGCAAAGCATGGCCAGGAGGCAAGCCTGAAAGGTTGTGGCCCCAGGTGATATATAAGGTTTTATATATCTCCTGATATTTTTTTCACTTAATAGTAACAATAAATTCATAGCCACATTATTGTTTTTTTAAAATAATCTTTAGTATTTATTTGACAGACAGAGATCTCAAGTAGGCAGAGAGGCAGGCAGAGAGAGAGGAGGGAGCAGGCTCCCTGCCGAGTGGAGAACCCAATGTGGGGCTCGATCCCAGGACCCTGGGATCATGACCTGAGCCGAAGGCAGAGGCTTTAACCCACTGAGCCACCCAGGTGCCCCTACATTATTGTTTTTAAATAGCTATATGACATTCAGTATTATGGATATATAATTTTATCAAACATTCCCTTCTGTTGTCCTATCAGGTTACGTCCAGGTTTTGTGATTTTAAATAATTTTACAACAGGAACTCTTATACGTATATCCTACATATTTGTGTTCTTATTTCTGTCAGGTGGATGCCTAAGATTGAGAATGCTGGGTCCAAGGATATATACATGTAGTGTTTTAATAGATACTCCCAGATTACCTTCTGTTTTGATTTCTGAGATGGCGTGAACACGTGCATTTTTTCTTAGTTCCCCTGAAAAAAAAAACAAAACCTTGAGGTAGAGAATTGGGTACAAGTAGTTTATTTGGGACATTAACCCAGGGAACTGAAGTGAGGGAGACGTTGACTCAACCTACTTCATGTCCACTGTCTCTGGGTTGAATACTGTGCTCTCAGTTCCAGATATGGCCTCCCATGGTCCAACAAGGATGCATGGCACTTTCACCAAAACTGCATTGAAATCACTGAGGCCAACAAACTGTAGCATGGTACATTTTAAGTCCTGCTGTAAATGTCAGGGGTCTTATAGTATTTCTCCTGTTATTAGATCAATCCAATTATTTAAGAAAGTGTTACACAGTTTCATTACTATTTTATTCAATGATTGTTTCTTAAGGGTCCCCTCTGTGCCAGGTTACATTAAATATCAGGAATACTCAGTTGGGTACAAAACAAGCAGACATAAAACGCAGTCCTTTCCACTTGGAGTTTATAGTTTAGTGGTAAGTAAGTGAACTAAGGAAAAGGAACATGATTCTGCAGAAGTGTAAGACAAAAACTCCCAAGCCTGACTTGAACTGGGAGTTGTGAGAAGTATTTGCCGAGAAAGTGCCTTGAGCATACATCTGAAGTGTGAGCAGGTGCTCATCATATGGAAGTGGAGAGTGGAAGTGTTCCAGAGAGAGAGAGAGCCGTATTTTCGAAGCAACCAGATGGCCAGTGTGGATAGAATTTTGAGAATGAAATGAAGAGTGGAACAAAATAATGCTGGGACCGGGTGACCAAGGTCAACATCAACAGTGATAAGTCACATTGCTAGTACATACCCTTGATATCATATGATGGAAATGGCACTTTACCAACATGGTCTTTTTCTCCAAAACCCACAACCCCACACTGGTCATGAGAAAAACATCAGATATATCCAAATTGAGAGGTGTCCTACAAAATACCTGACTATACACCTCAAAACTGTCAAAATCCTCAGAAGGAGAAGTCTGACCAAACATTATATGGAGACACGATGACTAAATGTAATATAATGGGATATCCTGATGGGATCCTGGAACAACAACAACAAAAAAGGATATTAAACAAAAATCAAAGAACTCTAAAGTATAGACTTTAGTTAATAATAATGGTATTAGTATTAGTTCCTCAGTTGTAACAAATGTACAATATTAATATTAATAATAATAGGGAAACAGCTTGGGGGTATATGAGAACTCTGTACTTGCAATCTTCCTGCAAATATAAAACTACTATAAAAATAAGTTTATTTAAAAAATATTTGGAGAGGTAGTAGTTAGGTATTAGACTGTAGGGCCTCATAGACCATTTAAGGTTGTGGTCTTTTTTCTAAAATACTTGAAGAATTGTGGTCTTTTAAACATATGTACCATGATTAAATTTACTTTATTTAAAACATCACTATGGCTGTGGTGCCAAGCACTGAATGACAAGTGTGGAACAGGAAATCCAGTTTTAAGGCTGTCTTAGCATTTCTGGCAAGTGATGATGATAACATGGGTGGGGCAGTGGAGACAGCAGGAAATGCGCAGAATTGATACTATTTTGTGGCTAAAAATCACAGCGTCAGATGGCTAACTTGACACCATCAGAAATAACGGGCTTGAGAGAGAACATGACACGCTTAATCTTATGTATGCCCCTGGGCCGGCTCCCATTTTCTAGATTTCCCTATTTCCCATGTAGAGGACCTACATGGGTTTAATGGAGGAAGCTCGAAAGAGGCCTGGAGTCTTATTTCCTGCTCTTTGGTGTGTAGTAGCTGGTGTTTCCAACTCTACAAGGTTCCCAGTCACTGTGCACTAGTTCATACAGCTTCAGGCATAGGGGGTCTCCCTTCAAAGAGCTGCCTTTAAACAGTTGTCACTTCATGTTTCTCCTAGTGTCTTATTAAAAATGTCAGAGTGCAGGCAACATATACTGACATTCTGGCTCTTTCCGAGTGCTTGCCCTCATGATATAGTTTTTATAAGAAAGGGGTATCCCTTCCAAGTTAGGTCAGGGGACAGTTTGACAAAGCATTTTTACCGTAGTATAAAGAGGCTTTCCAGCTTCAAGCCTACAAAATCTCCGTGTGTGTATGTATGTGTTGTGGCACTGACTTCCTGACTATACTAAGTGATACCACATGTTTTAAGTTTCTTTCAACAAAACCCTACTATTAGGGTGCCTGTAGCTCAGCTGGTTAAGTGTCTGACTGGAGATTTTGGCTAAGGTCATTATCTCGTTGATCATGAGCTCAAGCCTGGCATTTGCCTCCACGCTCACTGGGGAGTCTGCTTGAGATTCTCTCCCTCTGCCTCTCCCCCCACTCATGTGTGCTCACTCTCTCTCTCGCTCTCAAATAAATAAATCTAAAAAAAAAAAAAACCCACTCTACTATTTTTTTAAAGATTTTATTTATTTGACAGATAGAGATCACAGGTAGGCAGAGAGGCAGGCAGAGAGAGGAGGAAGCAGGCTTCCCGCTGAGCAGAGAGCCCGACGTGGGACTCGATCCCAGGACCCTGAGGTCATGACCTGAGCCGAAGGCAGAGGCTTAACCCACTGAGCCACCCAGGTGCCCCCTCTACTAGTAAGTATCAAAGTTTTTCTTTATTAGGTATGGGATAAACTGACTATAAAGAATGACCAAAAGATATGATGGTTGAAACAAGATGAAGTGAATTTCTTTGTACAAACTGGGCAAACAGGTAATGAGGATGAATAAGCAGCTCTGCTCTGTGTATCGGTAATGGACCCAGGGTCTCTACTGTGGCCCCATTGCTCCTTCAGGGGCCATCTCAGCTCTTCACCAGTTTTTCATTCACAGAAGGAAGGAATGGGAGTAGAGGTCAGAGTTTCCTTTTAAGAAAGTGACATGAAAGTCGCACATATCTCTTTTGCTTGACCTAAGCACAGACTAGCTGTCATGGAGGTTTCAGTGGCCATGTGCCCAGCTTAAATTTGAAATCTATTGAAGAAGTAGAGAATGGGGGCGCCTGGGTGGCTCAGTGGGCTAAAGCCTCTGCCTTCGGCTCGGGTCGTGGTCCCAGGGTCCTGGGATCGAGCCCCGCGTTGGGCTCTCTGCTCGGCGGACAGCCTGCTTCCTCCTCTCTCTCTGCCTGCCTCTCTGCCTATTTGTGGTCTCTCTGCCAAATAAATAAATAAAATCTTTTTTTAAAAAAAAAGAAGTAGAGAATGGATTTTGGGAGCCAACCATCAGCCAAAGGAGACAGAGAAGGACAAGAGGCTTATGAAAAGAGTGAATATCACAGAAACCAAAGGTAGAGAATGTTGTGTGAAAAATGAGATGCTGATTATTGGCTAGAACTCACTTGAAAAGACCTGAGTATTATCAGCTACAGATGGCAACCTGTATTTCACTGGTGACTTTAGACAGCACTGTTTCTTTTTTCCATTTTCCTTTCCTGGCTGGTCCGAGTGCAGTGGTGTTTACAATTAATTGATCCATTTTCCTTTCTTTTGCTTTCCCTCTCCTCTCCTCTCCTCTCCTCTTTCTTAGAACAGGGGAGGGAGAGAGAGAGAGAAAGAAAATCTTAAGCACCCTGAAAGCATTGTTTCAGTGAAGTGATAAGGGTTAGACTTAGGATAGAATGGAAAGAAAATATAAGCAATTTTTTAATGAGAGAAAAAGTACAGGTGGAGAGGGGCTGTTTGTGTATTTTCAATAGAAGAGATTGAGAATGTTTGGATGTTGATGGGAAAGACTGAACAAGAACAAGCACAGAGAAGTCAATTTCAGAATTGCTCTGGCATTTCACATAGATTAGTTTGAGGGTGTGAGTGGGTCTCTTAAGAAACAATTTGAGATCAAACTAACAAGTTGGGTGTGGAATTTTACTTAAGTGAGACAGATATTGTGCCATGGGTAGGACTGGACACAGACCCATTGACTACTCGGAAAGAGCACCACCAGTTCCCTCAATTTTTATATAACAAGGTTTCGCTTTGGTTACACTCATACAGGTGACAAGTCCAACTTGTCAGTGTCCCTCCTAGCGTGTATCCTGAGGTGGAAACCATTTTTCAGGTTGAGAGTGGAATGCCATGGACTATCTTTCCCTTGAATCCATTATTATGTTTCAATAATGCAGCCTGTATTTTCTTTTGGCAACAATGTTACACCACTAAGTCACTCTGAGCTAGTTGTCAGCAAAAACTCCATCTTCTGTCTTACATTAACTACTGGTTAAGTTGCTTCTACTAAGCATTTGATCAATTGACTTATGAAAATATGTAGATACTTCTATTTGTTCTAAGTAAATTTGTGCCAGTTTATTTTAGTCCATAGTTTGAATTCCCTCTGTATTTCGGGAACTTCACTGCATCTACATTAGTCATCTTTCCCCTTTGGGAGCTTATTGTAAAGTCAGCAAAAGACTCTAAGCATGAGAGAAAATATCCTTTGGCAATGACAACAAGAATAATAACTTTCATTTACTGGGAGTCCATTGTCTACTGCCTATTGAAGAGAGCAGTGTGATGAGGTAAGCATATATCTTCTCATTTAATCTTTATACAAACATATAAAATTGATTTTTGTTTGTTTTCTGACCTGAGTATTATATTAATTTCCTAAAATAAAATACTTTGGGGAAATATCAGTAATTTTTGACAGGATTCTCCAATACTAATACTAGTACCATTACCATAGCCACCATACAACTCCCACCATAAAGACTTTTTAAAATCATTTAATTATTTAATATGATTTTAATTATTTTATTTTGCTAATATATATATACTCCTTTGGTGTAAGTTCTATTCATTTTGACATGATTGTCAGTCTCAGGTGTACAATTTAGTGATTCAGCTCGTACATATAACACTTCGTGCTCATCGTAAGTACCCTCCTCTATCCCCATCACCTACTTAACCCACCCTCCCACCCACCTCTTCTCTGGGAACCAATGATTTTTCTCTATAGTTAAGAGTCTGTTTCTTGGCTTGCCCCTCTTTTCCCCCCTGTGTTTATCAGTCTGTTTCTTACATTCCACATATGAGGGAAATCATACGGTATTTGTCTTTCTCTGACTGATTTACTTCACTTTGCATCATACACTCTAGCTCCATCCACATCATCGCAAATGGCAAGATTTCACTTTTTTTAAAGGTTTTAAAAACCTGCTGAGCAGGGAGCCTGACGCGGGGCTCGATCCCAGGACCCTGGGATCATGACCTGGGCCGAAGGCAGATGCTTAACGAATGAGCCACCCAGGTGCCCTGAAAGATTTTATTCTTATTATGGCCGAGTAATATTTCATTGTTTTATATACCACATCTTCTTTACTCACTCATCAGTCAATGGACTTTTCATGACTTGGCTATTGTAGCTGTTACCGGGCTTGTAGTCATGCGGCCGCCATCACAATCAGGTTGTAACAGATTTTTTCCAGCCACTTGTTATTCCCTTCCCCATCCCCAATCCCTGTCCCTATCATTTTGCCTTTGCCAGAATGGATTATATATTGAGTGCTACAGCATGTAAACTTTTGAGGCTGGACTCTTGCCCTTAGAATACACTGAAATTTATTCATGTTATTGTGTGTATCAGTAGTTCATTCCATTTGATTGCTGAATAGTACTTCGTGGCATAGATGTGCCAAGGTTGTTTTACCCACTCACCATTCAGAGGATATCGGGGTTGTATTCAGGTTTTGAGCAATTATGAATGAAGTTGCTATAAGGGTTCATGTATAAGTTTTTGTGGGAACGTAAGTTTCCATTTCTCTAGGGTAAATGGGAATGGGGTTACTGAGTTATAGGGTAAGCGTATGTTTCATTAACCAAATAAGAAACTACCAAACTATTTTCCAAAGTGGCTGCACCATTCTCCAGGCTCACCGACAAGTTCTGAGAGTCTGGGTTACTTTACGTCCTCATCAGCACGCAGGATTTTTCAGAGTTCAGACCTGCTAGTGTACATGGAATACTGTCTCATTGTGGTTTCAATTGGCATTTCCCTAATGGCTAATGATTTTGAACATCTTTTTATGTGCTTATCATGTGCTTAATTGCCATCTTTATACATTTTTCAGTGAACTCTCTTCTTAAATCATCTACCCATATTTTGTTTCGGGTGGTAATTTTCTTAATAAGTTTTGAGACTTCTTTATATCATCTGAATACAAGTCTTTTATCAGTATATGACTTGCAAACATTTTCTCCTAGTCTTTAGCTTATCTTTTCCTTCTATTAACAATGTCTTTCACAGAGAAGATATTTTATTTTTTACAAAATCCAATATATCAGCATTTTCTTATATGGATTGTACTTATATGGATTGTATTTGCCATACTTAAGATCACAATGAGCTTCTCCTGTGTATAGTATGAAAAATGGATTGATGCACTATAGATACCCCATTGTTCCATCTCCATTTGTTTACAAGACTCTGTCCTTGAATTATCTTTACTCTTTTGTAAAAAAAATCAATGTAGTATGTGTATGTATTGATTTCTGAACTATTAGATCTATGTATCCTTTTAAGTAGATCCTAAATTATCTGTTAAATGAGGAAATGAAGCTCAAAGTGGTTACCTGCCCAGTGTTATCATAAATACACACAAGAGTTAGAAGTTTTCAATGAACTAATAAATATGCTACTAAAACCAAAAGACCAAAGACCAAAGACCAAAAATTTAACTCTGCTTTCACTCACCATTAGACCTGGCCTTCAGGGTTTAAAAAAATCTATCAGTGCACATTTATTAGTAATAAAAATAGCTAATATTTAGTACTTTCTTTCCATGTTCCTGCCATGATCGTGAGTTTGGGGACGCATCATCTCATCTAAGCCTCACTAGAACTCTTTGGAGAAGCTATTATTATTATGCCTTGTCACAAGAATTGGAGCATAGATAGATACCATGCACCTGCCTCAACGTCATAGAGCTTGTAAAGTAGTAGAGCTGAAATTGAAGTTAGTTCCTTTTGCTGGCTCTTGACCATCACACCATTTTGTAAAATGAAAGCCTTTGCAACAAATCAAGATTCTATCTACATTTACTGGTATCTAGTCTTTATTTTCTACTATATCTTAAATATTTTTCAAGAGATTGTATAGAAAAATGTTCCAGTTTATGTCTACAGCTTTTTCCTGATCTTTGCTATCTACAGTGCATAAGTACTGTACTAATTGCTTACAAATGATTGTTAAAAATGAGGTTGACTTTTTTTGAGAGTAAGCTATCAGAGAGACCAGAATGTCATTTTAGAGTTTATGACAGGGACTGATGCCCTGACATTAGCATTATTTATAATAAATTTTATGCGGAGAAAAAAAAAACCTTAGAGGGTTTTAGGGTTTCTTATGTGATACATATAATTTCTACTGGGTTTGAATATTAGGGACATGGGATCTGATAATTTTTTTTTTTTACTTTATTTAAGCTTTATTTAAACATATGATGTAACCCCACCACCCTCACCCAACCCCTCTTCCCCCCACCCCCCTCAGTTTGTTTTATGACATTAAGAGTCTCTTTTGGTTTTTCTCCCTCCCGATCCCATCTTCTTTCATTTTTACTTTTCCTACCACCTTAACTCCCACCCCCGTTGCATCTCCACTTCCTCATATCAGGGAGATCATGTGGTAGTTGTCTTTCTCCAGTTGACTTATTTCGCTAAGCATAATACGCTCTAGTTCCATCCATGTCATCGCAAATGGTAAGATTTCATTTCTTTTGATGGCTGCATAGTATTCCATCGTATATATATACCACATCTTCTTTATCCATTCATCTGTTGATGGACATC
>ML109238.1:0-12370 GCA_003697995.1 Taxidea taxus jeffersonii
GGCAATAATCAGAACAGACAAAACTCCTTGTCCTCAGAGAGTTGATCTTCTACGGGGGAACACAGGCGATCAACAAAATGAGTAAGCGAAAATTATGCTAGATGGTTGTAAATGCTAAAGAGGAAAATAAGGTAGCAAGGGTGCTAGGGAATAAAGGGTGATTTTCAATAGAGAGGTTAGGGGAAGTTTTGTGAAGAAGGACAGGAAGGAGGCAAAGGAGGGAGCCATGTGTATATCAGCAAAAGAGCATTCCAGAATGACAGAAAGGCAAAGGGCCTGAGATATGCTGGAAAATTGCCAAGAAGGGTGGTATGGCAAAGAAGAGAAGAAATGAGGGGAGAGAGGTGAGGGGCGGTACAGATCACAATCACGCAGAGATCCTGGAACATTCTATTGACTTCTCCACTTAGCAGAGGCAGGGGCTTTTTACACTGTTACCAAGTCTCTCTGGCTGCTGTGTGGGCAGCGCTGCTGAGGAGTAAAGTGTTGGAATACATGCTCTATAGGCTTCCCGGGGCTTCCCTTTTACCCATTACCACAAACTGGTGGCTGAAAACAAGAGAAATTGATTCTTCCATGTTTCTAGAGGCTGGAAGTCTGAAATCAAGGGATCTGCAGGGTTGGTTTCTTCTGGAGCCTCTGAGGGAGAATCTGCCCCATGCTTCTCTCAGCTTCTGGTGGCTACAGCAATCTTTGGTGTTCCTTGACTTGGAGCTACATCACTCTACTCTGTTTCTGGCTTCACGCAGTCTTTTTCTCTCTGTGTGTGTGCGCACGCATGTGTGTGTCTCTCTGTCTGAAACTCTCTTCTTTTTCTTATGAAGATTCCAATTGTTGGATTTAGGGCTTCCCTTAAGCCAGTATGAGCTCATCTTAGCTAATTACATCTATCAAAAACTCTATTTCCAATAAACTCACATTGGTAAGTTCCAGATGAACATGAATTTGGGGGATAGTTATACCATTCACTATGCATACCTAGCACTAAAATACTATGCTTACACATACGATCTAAAAAATGAAGCTTTTTTTATTTAGGTCTGTTCCTACAGTTTATAGGAAGGAAAATCCCATGTGAAGTGCAAATTGATCCCTCAGCAAGATGGAATTGGCTATAAACAAAGTATACATAAGAAGGCCAAAGTTCAGGGGTGCCTGGGTGGCTCAGTGGGTTAAAGCCTCTGTCTTCGGCTCAGGTCATGATCCCAGGGTCCTGGGATGGAGCCCCGCATCGAGCTCTCTGCCCTGCAGGGAGCCTGCTTCCTCCTCTCTCTCTGCCTGCCTCTCTGCCTACTTGTGATCTCTGTCTGTCATATAAATAAATAAAATCTTTAAAAAAAAAAAAAAAGAAGGCCACAGTTCACAACACCTGGGTGGCTCAGTCTGCTAAAGATCTGCCTTAGGCTCAGGTCATGATCCCAGGGTCCTGGGATCAAGGTCAGCATCAGGCTTTTTGCTCAACAGTGAGTCTGTTTCTTTCTCTCCCTCTGCCCCTCCACCTGTTCTCTCTCTCTCAAAGAAATAAATAAAGTCTTAAAAAAGAAGAAAAAGGAGGAGGAGGAGGCCAAAGTCTAGGTCTGAGGGACTAATCTGCTGGGTTTTTTTTTTTTTCCTCCCCCAGAGTAGCAATAAACTTACCTGAACACACAGATTTGAAAAGAAAACAAAAAAGGCCTTTCCACAAATCTGCCTTCAGTAATGATGGTTTTAGCCCTGGCTCTGGGAAGTGAGTGGCCAGCAGGTCTGGGCTTGGTATCTCCAGTAGAAAGGCAGGGTAAGGGCCACAAAGATTTGCTCGGTGACTTTTTTTTTTTTTTTTTTTTAAGATTTTTATTTATTTGTCAGAGACAGAGAGAGAGAGAGAGAGAGTAAGCACAATCAGGGGGAGTGGCAGGCAGAGGGAGAAGCAGGCTTCCCATTTTTATATAGCTGTGTCTACCTCAGAATGAAGTCATGGAACATTTCTGGGGAAGATTTTGAGCACATGAGGCTATTTCATAATCATGAACTAGCGATGTCTGGCAATCACAGGGATGCTCTCCACCCTTCTCTTTCTGTCTGTCTCTCTTTCTCTGCTGTCTCTCTGTCCCACACACACACACACACACACACACACACTCTTTAGTGCCTTGCCTCTTCAAAACGCCACCGCTACACTTCTGTCCTAGCTTTTCCTCTTCTCCAGACCTTCTCCCCACACATGCATATTTTACTGCTCAGTGCCTGACCTTCTGGAGGGCCTGCAGCTCTATCTCTTCTACCCAAATGTTGTCCACCTGATACCCAACCGTCTTCCTGACCCTCTCCTGTTCACTGTGGCAGATAGAGTGTTAGCTGTGTCACACACGAAATCAAATTGCCCACCTCCAACATGGCTCTGTACTCAATTCAAGACACATTGAGAGAGTCACCCCAGCAAGCCTCTATGAGCAGCATCAGCAGAGAACCATAGTGCAGAAACCTTTGCTTCTTCTTTCCATAGATGATCCCTGTTTCCATGCCCATATTTTGGGCATTCCAAGACTAAGGCTTGACTGAATGCAGAATAAGTGTGAAAGCCCAAATATAAAGAAAGGGAGCCCCTTTCACTGAAAAAAGATGTTTGTGTAGCATTTCATTATGATTCAGCCTCTTTTGCCATCCTTTCTGGTTTCCTGCTTTTTCATTTAAATAGTAGCATTTAAAAACACTGTTGTAGGGATGCCTGGGTGGCTCAGTTGGTTGAGCGGCTGCCTTCGGCTCGGGTCATGATCCCAGCGTCCTGGGATCAAGTCCCACATCGGGCTCCTTGCTCGGCAGGGGGCCTGCTTCTCCCTCTGCCTCTGCCTGCCATTCTGTCTGCTTGTGCTCGCTCCTGCTCTCTCTCTGACAAATAAATAAATAAAATCTTTAAAAAAAAAAACAACAACACTGTTGTATCCAAAGAAAATAAAAACACTAATTCGAAAAAAACACACGTACCCCTATGTTTGTTGCAACATAATTTACAATAGCCAAGGTATGAAAGCAACCTAAGTGTCCATCCATATATAAAAGGATAAGGAAGATGTGGTATATGAGCACAATGGAATATTATGCAGCCATAAGAAAGGACGAGATCTTGCCATTTGCAGCAACCTAGTTGTTATATACTAAGTGAAATAAGTCAGACTGAGAAAGACAATATTATATGATTTCACTTGTATGATTTCACTCATATGTGGAATAAAAAAACAAAACAAAACAAATGAATAAGCAAGCAAAATGTGGAATCAGACCAAAAAATACAGAGAACAAACTGATGGTTGCCAGAGGGCAGCTGGGTTAGAGATGGGCAAAATGGGTGAAGGGGACTGGGAGATACAGGCTTCCAGTTATGGAATGAATAAGTCTGGGAATAAAAGGCCCAGCATGGTCAACAGCATTATAGCAGCATTGCATGGTGACAGATGGTAGCCACACTTGGGGCGAGCACAGCATGACAAATACAGAAGGGGAATCACTATATTATGCACCTGAAACTAATGTAACATTGTGTGTCAGCCATCCTCAAATTAAAAAAAAAAAAAAAAAGAAGAAGAAAGGCCATAAAAAAGAAACACTGTTGCACACCTTGCTCTTTAATCTCTCTTTACTGATGTGTATTTTACATATCATATAATTCATCCACTTCTAGTGTACCACTCAATACTTTTTTTTGGCAAGTTACCAAACTGGCAGCCATAACCATGAATCAGTTTTGTTTTGTTTTTTTTTTAAAGATTTTATTCATTTATTTGACAGACAAAGATCACAGGTAGGCAGAGAGGAAGGCAGAGAGAGCGGGGGAGAAGCAGGCTCCCCGCCGAGCAGAGAGCCCGATTTGGCCCTCAATCCCAGGACCCTGAGGTCATGACCTGAGCTGAAGGCAGAGGCTCAACCCACTGAGCCACCCAGGCTCCCCAACCATGAATCAGTTTTTGAATGTTTCTATCACCCCAATAAGATCCCTCCTGCCCATTTACAGTTAACCATTTCCATCCCGGCCCCCAACCCCTGGCAACCACTCCTGCCTCCTGATTGGCAACTAATGATAAAGTAAATCTTGGATTGTCATCATAGGCTAAACAGACTTGGGCAGTTTCCTTCCCATGTGAGGTAGCTGGCATTTTCACAGTGGCTGCCTTTGAGGTCTAAGCCGAGGGGTAGGTGTAATGGTGAAACTGAAGGCTGGGGGAGGGGAGAAAGAAGCTATGGCTGGCACACTGACCTTGTTGGAATAGTCCGACCGTTGCTCCCAAACCACAGCACACTGACAGCCTCCTAAACTAGGTCGGCCGAGAACAACTTTTTTAAAAACCTCAAAATGGAATTCACAGGAAAAATGACTACGTACCTCAGTCTTAAACTTATTGTAACTTTTAAAAAGTAAATTATATTTGTAAATCCTGGGTTCTTCTGACCTGAAAAGTATTTTGTAACTAAAAAACAAAAGTTGTGATAAAATAAGACATCACCATGCTCAGGTACACAGGGAGATGCAGGTCACTAACAATCTGGAGGTTTTGTTCTAAAGAAAGAAATGTTAGAATAAACACAAGAAGCAAAAACCATGGGGGCACCTGGCAGTTTCAGTCACTAGAGCATCAGGTCTTGAGTTTGAGCCCCATGTCAGGGGGCAAGGTAGAATTTACTAAAAACAAAAATTATTTTTTTGAACCACAAAGGGGTATTTCTGCCTCCACTGTCCTCTCTGCTCCATGAGAGGAGGAGCATAATAGATCCTCAATTAATATTTGCTTAAAGAATGAATCAAAGGGGACGCCTGGGTGGCTCAGTGGGTTAAGCGGCTGCCTTCGGCTCAGGTCATGATCCCAGTGTCCTGGGATCGAGTCCCACATCGGGCTCCTTGCTCAGCGGGGAGCCTACTTCTCCCTCTGCCTCTGTCTACCACTTTGTCTGCCTGAGCTCGTGCTTTCTCTCTCTCTCTCTCTCTAAAAAATAAATAAATAAAATATTTTTAAAAAAGAATGAATCAAAGAATGAGGGCTATTATGTTCTAAGCTCTATGCTAGAAACGGGATCAAAAATGACAAAGGCCTTGATGTCAAGAAATCTAAGTACAATGGAGAGGCAGGCACACAAACAAATAATTTCTATGTGGTGTGATAACCAATAGAAGCAACTTCAAAATGGAGAGAGAGCTCAGAGTGGGCAATAAATAGGGGGAAATGACTAGGGAAACTTGACATTTGCTCATATTCTTCAGGTTAGCAGTGGCAAAGGAGGGTATTCTAGGCAGAGGAAATAGGGTATACAAAGGAAAGAAGTAGTTCAGTCTGACTACAGCAGAAAATGTATCAAGATGGGTTTTCCACTGTAGCCATTGTACACAGTGCAAAGATGAACAAAGTCTTGGATGAGGTCAGATGTGGGAAGCAAGAAACAGTCTGATGGTCAAGTTCAAGAGGGTTGATGGGAAGCAAGCACTGGACACAATACAAATGGTCTTCCACAGAGGACAGACAAGATGACATGAACAGCAATATGCAGAACAATGGAGCAAATTTCTTGTACTGGTTTATGTGCAGGATCTCAGTGCTGAGAATGTAGGAAAGTGGGGATGGTAGAAGTCATAGTCCATTATTTGTTTTTAAAGATTTATTTATTTATTTTAGAGAGGGAGTGGGGGCTGGGGTAGAAGCAGAGGGAGAGAGAGAGAGAGAATCCCAACCAGACTCCCTGCCTAGCTCAGAGCCTGAGGTGGGGCTTGATCTCATCACCCTGAGATCATAACCAGAGTCAAAATCAAGAATTAGATGCTTCACTGACTGAGCCCCCCAGGAGCCCCTAGAAGTCATAGTTTTGATGGAACAAGGTGGTGCAGGAAATTGTATGTTAATTCTGCAGTGGGTAGGAAGAGGCACTAGAAAGAAGTAAAAGAGTGTAAATGCTCTTCAAAGAGTCAATGTTCTGTGGAGAGGAGAGAGTAGATGGGTAAATGTGGACTTGGATGAATTGAGACAGAGTCCCCCAAGCCAGAAGGAAAAAAAAAATACTTGGATTATAAGTCAAGTATCTGGACTATCAGGGTGGGCTGGGTCAGGATAAATTGGCAAATTGTCAGATGTACATAGGGTAACCTTTGTGTCTCCTCTCCCTCTTGAAGAAGTCACTATCACGGCAAAAAGAGTAGAAAGCACTGCCTCCTGCCACACCCCGGACAATCTTTAATTGACTCTGAATAGGAAGAGAGCAGCTTCTATTTCTAAGCTGCTGAGACCTTATTCAGCACCATGCATGGGTCCTTTGGCCAGAAGGGATGTGGTCTATACACTCCTACACAGAGTACTTGACAACCGTTTCTCAGTATTGACCAGGACTCAATACCATACACAGCGATTGAGAACTGCCCAGACCAGAGCACCATAAGTATGGGAATCATTGCTTTCCTCTATCAACAGTTACACAACATGCTGAACATTAACCCATAACAGAAGGAAATACCTTTCTTGCAAGTGGAGAAATCAGTATGACTTGGGTTAGGGTGCAGAGATTCAGAACTGGATGCGAGAGCATGACCCTTAGCAGTGGGGTACCAGAAAAGGGGGGACAAAAATCTCAGACTCTGGCAATAGTGAACTTGGGGAGAAAGGGACAGTCTGAGGTATCAAGTTCAAAGTGGTGCCTGGAGAGCAAGAACCAGATTAGAATGGAAGTGGGGACCAGGAAGATTCCCTGAGACCATGGTATGCAGAGAAAGGAGCTTGTTATTCAGACCTGTGGGCTGGTCCAAGCACAATATTGAGACCTGTTTAGAAGCCACTGACTGAAGTCCTCACCCCACCCCTCCAGCAACAAAAAAATCTGGGAGGTTCTTACCACATGTTTGAAGCTTGGAAAGCAATTTTTTTATTCATTTGAAAGAGAGAGAGAAAGAGCACATGCACAAGCAGGGGGAGGGGCAGAGGGACAAACTCCCTGCTAAGCAGAGAGGCCAAGGTGGGCTCAATCCCAGGACCCTGAGATCATGACCTGAGCCAAGGTCGGACACTTAAATGGCTTCGCCACCTAGACACCCTCAAAATACTTTTAAAAAACTATTCTGAGGGGCACCAGTGTGGCTCAGTTAGTTGGCCATCTGCCTTGGGCTCAGGTCATGATCCCGGAATCCCAGGATCAAGTCCCACATCATGCTCCCTGCTCGGTGGGGATCCTGCTTCTCCCTCATCCTCTGCCTGCTGCTCTCCCTGCTTATGCTCACTATCTGTCAAATAAATAAATAAAATCTTAAAAAAAAAAAACCCAAAACCAAAAAACCATCCTAAGAGATCTCACTAGAAAGATAGGGAGAATCATATCAGAAACCTTTTAATTTATTTTGAGAAAAAAACAGAACAAAACAAATTGTATATTTCTGTACAATGTAGTTCTAATTCCAGAAAGTAACTTCATCATCAACAAATCTTTGTGTGGTGTTTATAAGGTTCCAAGTGAATAAATCCCTCCAGTATGATCATTATAATACAGACCTGGCCAAGATATGTCTGAGTCAAGATCTAGGTTTCCAGAATAGTCAAATCAAATAAACAGTCCCCTTGCAGATTCTTTCAAAAAGGTTTTTAAAATTTTATTTTAAAAGGTTTTTGTTTCATTTTGTTTTGTTTCTGGAGGGGGCAGATCTGGGTATGCTCCTCTCCATCTACGTAACACCAAAACAATATGCAGGCAAGATAATCCCTTGGTTCCTTGGATGTGGGAGAACTAATCGTGAACGGTTCTGCTTTTGTGGGACATACACCTGAGGAAGGAAAGCCATCGAGGACTAGGGGGAAGGCAGCTCAGTGGGTATATCAATGTCTCCCTGAAGAGAAGAGAAATAGGACTTCACTAGGAGGGGAGGTGCAGTGGTTCCGAGAGAAGGGTAAGGGTACTTGCCTTCTTTCAACATTGCTAGAGCACACACCAGCAACGGTATTTCATTTCTGAAGTTCCATCCGTTCTGGAATTCCAGCAAAGTTTCCTTGCAGATCACTGTGCGTTCCTGGACTCCCCAGGGCTGACTGGAGAGGCACGCTGGACTCCAGATACCACCTTTTGTTTGCCTCATAGATAATTTTTTTTAAAGATTTTATTTATTTATTTGACAGAGAGAGATCACAAGTAGGCAGAGAGGCAGGCCGAGAAGGGTGGTGGGGGGGAAGAAGGCTTCCCACTGAGCAGAGAGCTGAGCTGGGCTCGATCCCAGGACCCTAAGACCATGACCTGAGCTGAAGGCAGAGGCTTAACTCACTGAGCCACCCAGGCGCCCCGCCTCAGATAATTTGACAAACTATTTACAAAAGTAAAAAATTATAAAATTCTATGAAAATTATTTTGAGTTCTGATTTAATGTATTCAAATATATACTTTTTTTTTTGGCCTTATGTACTAGTCTTAGAAATGAAAACTCAGCTGAAGCTTCAACTAGTTGATTCTTTGGCATTTGGAGAAGTCATGATTCAGGGGCTTTTGGGTGGCTCGTTTGGTTGAACATCTGACTTCTGCTTGGGTCATGGTCCCAGGGTCCAGGGATGGAGCCCCGAATTGGGCTCCCTGCTCGGTGGGGAGCCTGCTTCTCCCTCTCCCTCTGCCCTCCGCCCCTCACCCTTTACCCCTGGCTCATGGTCTCTCTCTGTCTCTCAAGTAGAGAAATAAAATCTTAAAAAAAGAAAAAAAAAAGTCATCATTCAGACAGAAGAGAAAGGCCCTTGCTCCACACCACTCACCCCAACACAGCCAAGGCCGCTCCCAGGCTGAGGGTTCCTGTGGTCACTTTTCTAGGCTCTAACTGAAGACAAGATGTGCTGCCCCATGGAAAAGGGGCAACACCATACTTTGGCACATCTGCCCTTTTAGAATGTTCCCCAAACGTTAACAGCTGCAGCTGGGCCTGCCAAGGGATGCTTTAGAGACACAAAAAGCCTTTCATTACATTCCTCAATGCTATCTGTGATGTTCGGATTCTTCTGTTGCTACTGTTATTCTTGAAGGTTGCTTTTTGTTTGGAACGCCAGTGAAAACGTGGGGATATCTTTTCTTTAGATCAAAGTTATTTTGTGCACGCGGACAGTGGTACATAAGTACACTAAGCCTAGCTTTGGCACACACCCCCTTCCAGATGGGATGAGAATGCCTGGGCTATTCAATACAACCCCACATTTTTAATAAGTGACGTATACTGTCTTATATTTTAGCATTATACCCTTCCGACTTCAAATCTTCCTCCTCCTTTAAATGTGAAGATTTTCTTTAATCCTATTTCTTAATGGAAAAAAAAGAAACTATTAGGGAGATAAAAACTTCAGCGTTTTTGAGTGTATGCTTCGGGGATATTGACTTATTCACTTTGGACCCCTTGGTGATAAAAATGAAAAAGGATATCAAGCCAACTTGGAAGTTAGCAGGGTTTTTTCCTCTTAGGCTTCTGTGCAATTAATTAGGACAACAGGGAAGCCTTTCATGAAAGTGGTATCTTCAGGCTTACCTTCATGTTCTTTTATCTTAACATAACACGTTGGTTTGTAATTTCTTTTTTTTTCTCCTTTCAATCGTGTAGGTTAGCAGCCAATCAAAAGGCAAAGAGAATATCTAATATTAAGATTATAATGATTTTCACATGATAAATCACATTCCTAATTTCAAAGTATAGCTTTATTCAGGAAAAAAAAAGTCACTATATAAGCTTCCCTCTTCAAACCACAGTTAGTATTATAATGAATTTCTCTGATTTTAGTCTATCATTAAATAGTAATGAGTCCCTGATGGGCTCTTAGCAGTATGCTACGTGTGATTCTTCCTTGGAGCCTGATAGAAATCAGGGATCTGTCAACAAGGGTCTTGTTAACTAGTGGGAGAAAGCAAGTGGACATGTGTGAACACATCCATTTTTTTTTTAAAGATTTTATTTATTTATTTGAGAGAGAGAGAGCATGAGAGGGGAGAAGGTCAGAGGGAGAAGAAAACTCCCCATGGAGCTTGGAGCCCGATGTGGGACTGGATCCTGGGATTCTGGGATCATGACCTAAGCTGAAGGCAGTTGCCCAACCAGCTGAGCCACCCAGGTGCCCCAGTGTAAAAGTATCCTTTACCAAGCTGGCATTCAGGACTGTAGTGGAGGCTGTGTGTGTCCTTCTTTGGCCTTATGGCTCTCATTTCCCCCCAAGGCTGGGAACACTAGTGACCCACAGCCTTCAGCAAGGTCTTTTTCACAGAACTGCCCTCAGCCGAAGACCACCAACACCTCCAAGGTCATTCTCCCTCCCTGAAAGCAGCCTTCATCCAAAGACTGGTTGATTAGGGAGAGGGTTCTAGAGGCCCCAGGCCCTTGACTTGAGTCAGGATCACTCAGAAGGACCATCCCTACTCCACAGCATCCTGTAGGATCACCTGAACATGTTGCCATTACATCACTCCTTCCTCTGGCCAACACTATGTACTTCACTCACCCTGTAGATACTGACCACCCCCCGCACCAGCACTTGCCACTGCATCTCCCAATATCCTTTCTGCATGCAATCTGTCTCAGTCTGATTTCTGGGGGGACCAGCCACAAGCAGTTTCAAACGCTGATATAATAAAATCAGGAGGCTCAGGTTTTGGTCTTGCTCCCACCACTGTGAGGAGTCACCTCTCTGAGCTTCCTTTGAAAGGAAGGGTTACACTGTGTCTCCAAATTAACATATCTCTAGAAATCCGAGATTACTGTCACAGTAAGCGCTCAATCTTGACTGTTCTAAAAATTATAATATCAGCTGAAAATGCAGAACCAAAAATCAATAGCTAAGAATCACTTTCCTAATCCACTTGCTAATTAGTTTGGCAATACAAAATAGATGTTCCCCCAAGTATTCATTTGACAGCAGATGATACTCTTACAAATAATTTTTTTAAAAATATTTATTTATTTATTTGAGAGAGAGAGCATGAGCTGGAGGAGGAGCAGAAGGAGAGAGAAGATCTCAAGCAGCTCATGCTGAGCACAGAGCCTGCTAGGGGGCTCCATATCAGGACCCTGTGATCATGACCCAAGCTGAAACCAGGAGTCAGACATCCCACTGGCTGAGCCACCAGGTGCCCCTCTTGTCAACCATTTCTTCCTTTCTTTCTCTCTTTCTTTCTTTCTTTCTTCTTTTAAGATTTTATTTATTTGTCAGAGAGAGAGCAGAAGCATAAAGAGCTGCAGGCAGAGCAGGCAGAGGCAGAGAGAGAGAAGCAGGTTCCCCGCTGAGCAAGGAGCTGGACCTGGGACTTGGTCCCAGGACCCTGGTATCGTGACCTGAGCCAAAGGCAGACACTTAACCAACTGAGCCACCCAGGCATCCCTTGTCAACCATTTCTATGCCGAGTTTCATTCCACAGTTTTCATCTCCTTTCTTCTCTGTCCAGGTTTGCTGGAGCAGAGGTACATCCATTCAAATATCTCCTCTCCTTCTGGAACCAGACCAGTGAGTGTGGAGAACCTTGGCAGAATCCGTCTACAACCATCACGTATTTCAGAAGCAAGCAATGTTGTGTTAGTATTCTTAAATGGCGAATTTTAGGAATTTTAAGGAAAAAGGGACTCCTTTAAAACAATTTAATAAAGATAATAGGGAAAGAATTAGAACCAATTTATTAAATTAAATGTATCTACCTCATTAAGATATGTGACTTCACTACTTAGAGTCCCATGTCCTTTGTGTGTTGTTTAATCCTCTCAGGTTGCTGCTTTGATGTAGATATTATTCAAGTTATTGCAGTCCATGTACTTACATTAACGGTCCTTCTTGGTAGGTGCCTTGGGAGAAATTACACTCTGAAGGAGGCACAGCGTCTGTTCCTGCCACTAGCTTCAGGACATTCTCCACCTTAGGATAAAGGGTTTTTTAAATGAGTTCACTTTGACTCTCTATTTTCCCCTTCCTTTCTTGGCCCTTCCCTCCAGTATACACTTTGCCGTGCATCTCCTGTGTAAAGACAGTCTCTGTGCCTGCATTTGACTGTGTTACTGTCATGGCCTCCAGCTCTCTTCCTGCCTGCTGGCTTCACACTTTGCCTGCCCCCATGCTGCCCAACTGACTCTCCCCAGTGCCCATCTTGGCATTCAGGCTGCCTCCTCCTGGCGGTGGTGCGGAGGGGGGGTTGTATGTGGAGGTGTTCTGAGATGGGGCGTGGTCCGGTGAGGATGAGTGTGGTGCAGTGGGGAGATGAGGTAAGATGTGGGATGGGGGAAGGGTGGGGAGGTGTAAGGAGATGTTTTAAGATGGGGTGTGGTGGGGAGGTGAGGTAAGACGGGAGATGGGGAGTGGTGGGGAGGTGTGAGGAGGTATGCCTAAGTGTGGGGAGGTGTTATGAGTTGAGGTGTGGTATGGTGAGATATGGGGACGTAAAC